>CAUYON010069454.1:0-52100 GCA_963573935.1 Arctocebus calabarensis | reverse complement strand
TTTTTATCATTTCATGCCTTAAATTTAAGTCCTTTATCCATCTTGAATCAATTTTTGTAAGTGGAGAGAGGTGCGGGTCCAGTTTCAGTTTTTTGCATGTAGATATCCAGTTCTCCCAGCACCATTTATTGAATAGGGAGTTTTTCCCCTAGTGTATGTTCTTATTTGGTTTATCGAAGATTAGGTGGTTGTAAGATGTTAGTTTCATTTTCTGGTTTTCTATTTGACTCCAAATGTCTATGTCTCTATTTTTGTGCCAGTACCATGCTGTCTTGACCACTATGGCCTTGTATTACGGCCTAAAATCTGGTATGCTGGCTTTGTTTTTATTACTAAGAACTGCCTTAGCTATACGGGTTTTTTTCTGGTTCTATACAAAATGAAGAATCAATTTTTATAAGTTTTTTTTTTTTTTTAAACAGAGCCTCAAGCTGTCACCCTGGGTAGAGTGCCATGGCATCACAGGTCACATCAACCTCCAACTCCTGGGCTCAAGCGGTTCTCCTGCCTCTGCCTCCCAAATAGCTGGGACTACAGGTGCCCACCACAATGCCCGGCTCTTCTTTGGTTGCAACCATCATTGTTGTTTGGTGGACTTGAATCCACCAGCTCAGGTGTATGTAGCTGGTGCCTTAGCTGCTTGAACTACAGGCGCTGAGCCAATTTTTCCAAGTCTTGAAAGTACAATGTTGGTATTTTAATAGGAATGGCATTGAATCGGTAGATTGCTTTGGGAAGTATAGACGTTTTAACGATGTTAATTCCTCCCAGCCATGAGCATGGTATGTTCTTCCATTTGTTAATATCCTCTGCTATTTCCTTTCTTAGGGTTTCATAATTTTCTTCATAGAGGTTCTTCACTTCTTTTGTTAGGCATATTCCAAGGTATTTCATTTTCTTTGAAGCTATGGTGAAGGGAGTTGTGTCCTTAATTAACTTCTCATCTTAACATCTACACTGTTATTGGCGTATACAAAGGCTACTGACTTGTGGACATTGATTATATATTCTGAGACATTATTGTATCTTTTGATGACTTCCAGGAGTCTTGTGGTTGAATCTCTGGGGTTCTCTAAGTATAAGATCATACCATCAGCAAGAGGGAGAGTTTGACCTCTGCTCCCATTGGATCCCCTTTATTTCCTTGTTTTGCCTAATTGTATTGGCTAGAACTTCCAGCACTTTGTTGAATAATAATGGTGACAGGGGACAACCATATCTCTCTTTTACTATCTTGGGGAAGGTGATTTGCTTTGATTTTTCATGTTGCCAGAATTCTTCTGCTGGCTCCTTGCCATGAGTATTTTCAGCTTTTTAAAAAAATATGCTAATTATACTTTTTTAGTTCAAATGATAGGTTGTCCCCACATGGTTATTGAGAAATAATCTAAATTGGGGACCTTAGGAAACACTATATTGACCTATTTGACTGTTAAAACTGGAGGGGTGAAACTGGATCAGAAGGCCCTATGAACTGGGGGTAACCACCCCTTCCCCAATGAGCTGAAACTTGTGTTCATGGCCTTTCCCCTACAGCCTTGTCAAGCTCCCTTTTAGGGCTGTAGCTGGAATATCTGAGGACTGGCTTGGTGAGATAGTGCAACATGCCTCTGACTTGGTGTCAGTCTGTCCTCTACACAATCCTAAGGAGTCACAATCCTTCTCTGGAATCCCTGCTGGTCAAAGATACAAACACCTGTGGCCATGCTCCCCACCAGCAATAGCTGGAGGAGGGGAATCTGCAGATAGACCCACTGAATTCACCCCTAACTGCTCCATTTCAACCATCCCCCACAAAGTCAAATAAGTGGTAAACTTTCAGCCCCAGATAGTGGCATCTGTAGACCTAGAATCTGGGGATGCCTGTGGCTAAGAGTTCCAGTTAAAGCAAGTAACACCCACTCAAATAAGTTGAGGGTTGCCAGGTGGTAGAAAACAAGAATCTGCTGGCAGATCTGCCTGAGATTTTCTGGGGCTCTGGGGAGAGACTTTCTGTGGGGGAAGGGTGTCAGGAGAGATCACACTTCCCCACGCCAAAGTTAGCACTACAGTGCCACGGATTCTGGGCTGCTGCTCAGCGGCCACTAGCAGCTCACACAATGCATCTCTCAAAGAAATCCTCAAACACTCTAGCCTTAGCAGGGGACAGTCTATCAGGCAACAAGATAGAGGGAAGGGTGGACTTAGGGCTGCAGAGAGAATATTTGCTCACTTTTGCACCATGCAGGATGCAGACTGGACTCAGAGGTGGAAATTCCCAGGTGTGGGAGAACTGGGACCTTATGTGTCTCTAAAGTATCCTATGTACTCATCCCTACTATGAAACCAATTTATAGCTTTCATATGAGAGTTATAATCCAACTATAGCCCAAGAAGAGGAGAAGGGAGGAGAGGGAAGGGGGGGGAAGGGAAGGGAATAGGTAGGGAAGATGGGTGGAGGGAGGGTAATTTGTGGGAACACATCTACGGTGCATTTTACAAGGGTACATGTTAAATTTACTAAGTGTAGAGTATAAATGTCTTAACATAATAACTAAGAAAATGCGGTGAAGGCTATGTTAACCAGTTTGATGAAAATATTTCAAATGGTATATAAAACCAACACATGTACCCCATAAGTGCATTAATGTACACAGCTATGATTAAAAAAAAAAAAAAAAAGAGTTCCCTTGTTCCCTGCTTCCTGGGGGAAAGCCCGCTATGGGCCACTCGTTTGGGGGAGGGGTCTCGCATCCCCTTGGTAACAGGTGCCTTCTGACTAGTCGCTGTGCCTGCTCTCTGTTGTCTTTCTTCCTCTTTCTTGGCCTCACAGCTTGTCTCAGTAGGGATGATGTGCACTTGACTTTCTTCTCCTGTGTTCAATTCTTCACCTTCAGCTTCTCTAAATTCACTTCAGTACAACTTCTCTCCTCTGGAGAGGCAGCCTCCAGTCAGCGATCTTTCCAGAATCTTCTTCCTAGGATTTAGAAATTCAGAATGTGAGAGAGATATCAGTATTTCCTAATTTTAGAGTTTCCCCAGGATAGCTGGTATTAACTGAACAGAAAGGGAAATTTAAAAAAATTAAACACTAATTTTCTGCCAAGTCTTTATGAATTAATAGTCTTTGTCTATTATTTCTAGAACAAATTTAGATGTTTGGTCATATATAGATAGTAAGAAAGCTGAATTCTCATTCAGCTTGCGACAAGAGGTTTGTCCTCCACTGGACTTATTTATTTCCTTCTTATTATGAGTTGAATGGCAGGACCAAACAGAGGCAAAGAGGTATACAATCAATTTTCAAGGTATAAAGTCAAAGTGGCCAGAGCGTCTACAGCATGGCAATAGCTTTGCAGATGCCCACATTACAATAGTTGAAATAACAAAGCCCAGCAAAGGTTAAAGCTGAAAGTGCCTTGGCAGCTTTCCGCAGTGTCTACCCATGAACATAGTAACAACTTGTCCAACGCCCCAGTAACTATATAAAGTAAGAGGTATGGCCAGGGGGAATTCCAGTGCAGAACAAGGATTCAAATAAACAACTGGAAGCAGGCCCAGGAGCAAAATACTGACAACCCTTTCCCTAATCCAGTGGGTAGATGCACCCTTGAAGCCAGAATAATGGACTGGTGACAGGAGTATGTGCAGTGCTCCACACCATCCTGGGGTAGGTCGTTCCTGGAGAAATGCTGGGACATGAGCAGTTCAGACCACTGGGGTTCAAAGGAACAGAGCTCGGCCCTCCTGGGCCCGGCAGAGGACACTCAGCCTCTAGGGAACTGCCATATCGCTTTCCTTTCATTTTTTCATGACTTTGTGTCTTCTACTTCACAGACTCTCAAAACTGATTCCTGTTGTATTTCTCTGGTCTGGCACTAGTGCTAATACCTAAGGGATGCCCATTTTACACTAATAATAATTTTAAAACAGCGTGTTCATGGAAACCACTTGCAGAAGTTGAGCGCTGGGGGACAGTTGCATGTGCTGGAAGAGACAGACCAAGCAACGGTTGCAAGGATTTGCTGATGCCTACGTGACGCCACCGTGTGACCATATTGTGCTCTGAGGGCACATGCCTAAACCCTGCCATCTTTGAAATGACTCCTCCAATTAGTTTCTTTAAAGAGTTTGGAATGATTTACATTATCTTTAAAAATTGTATACAAAGTGAACCTTAATGAATGGCTTTTAGGCTGCAATTTTAAATTCATGTAATGTATGACTATAGAAAATAAGAGCATACCCAGAGAGATTAGAGTTGAACTACTTAGGAAAAGGTTGCACAGACTTTTCAAAAGAACCTGAGGGTTGGTCTTCTCTTTGGTTTTTCACTTGTGCTGTGGTGCTTGCACACAGAGAAGGGAATCTCTCTTTAGAGCAGGTGACAGGTCCAGTAATCATCATTATACTTACCAGGTCCTAACTGTGAGCCAGCTTCTGTCCTAAGTGTGACTTGCATCTATGCATTTGTTCAAACAACAGTTATTTATTGAGCTCCTCCTCTGGCAGGCCATCAAAATAGAGGGGTAAATGAGAAGGAGAGTCATGCTCCTCTGCAGTCCTTTAGCCCTCCACAACCCTCTGAGGTATGTACTATATTAATCTTTGCTTTGCATGTCTGCAAAGTGAGGCTTGTGGTGGCGAATGGAATAATCTGATGTCATGACTCCAGGGTCAATGGTTTGGAGATGTCTCTGTCATCCCTAGTCTCCAGCTAAGGTCATCTCTTGAGGGGTGGATCATGTGGGCAAAAAGGGCCACAGATTTGAGGAGGATTGCTTGGCATGGCAGAGACCTTCCCACATCCCAATCTGCTGTTGAATCTTCCACTCACTCACTCACTCAGCAGGGACCCATCAGGGAGCTCTTGGAGCCATACATACGAGCCACTCATCAGGGCTCAAGAGTGGGACCCTTAAGTTGAAAGAGACTTGAGGAGTGATTCAGCTCACCCTCCAGCCTGCCTCAGCACCCTGCATGGAAGTGCAGCTTTGGCTCCAGGACTTTTAGTAATGGGGGCTCAGCCCTTACAAGCAGTTGGTGAAAAAAAACAAGCTTCCCTTCATATTTGAAGGAAAATGCAGAAGTCTCTCAAATAATTGAATCTTCATTTCCTACTAGTATTTTATCCACTCAAGAAATAGAATAAGGTTCAGGTAATTTCTTTGCCAAAAAATGCCAAATGCTTAAAAGTCATGTACTGAGTAGCTCTGCAGAGCCCCTGGAACTGTGAAACTCTGTTACTTATGGTGTGTTTTAAGTTAAATATGAGCTAGTCTGTTTCTGGGCTCTTTGCTCTTTTCCACTGGTTTATTCATCTATCGTTGTGGTGGCACCAAACTCCTATTGTAGCTTCAGAAAAATCCTGGTATCTGGCACTGTCAATTGCATCTCTTTAGTCTTTTTTTTTGGAAGTTGTCTTGGGGTTTCCTTAACAGCTCTCTTTTTGATCTAATTTGTGTAAAACATTTTTTCCCATCCTTTCACTTTCAAACTATTTGGAAATCTTTAGATCTAAAGTTAGTTTTTTTTAGACAGTATATATTTAGATTGTGTGTTTTAAAATGCATTCAGCTAAACTCTGGCTTTTAACTTAACTTTTAAATTAGAGTAAATGATTTAAAGTAATTTAAAGTACATGTCTGTAAGGATGGGATTACTTCACTCTGTATTCATTTTCTATATCTTATATTATTTTCATTCCTCAATTCCTCAATTGCCTAATTGCCTTCTTTTGTGATTAATTTATATTTCTTAATGTACTTTTTTGATTCTCTTGTCATTACTTTTTAAGTATTTTTAAATTTGCTTTAAAGTGAAAGCTATCTATCTGTCTCATAAGTGCCCCCAAATTTCTAGGTGAGTTTTTTCTCTAGTATGACTACAGCTGCTCACACAGGTTAATACAGGAAAAAAGTTCCTACAGTCTGCTCAACATCAGCTAAAGGACATCCTTTGTGACAGCAAAATCCACAGCAATCAGGGAGAAACGGCCCAGCTCTCCACTCACAGCCTAAGGTCAGTAATAGAAACCATCATCTAACCATCACAGCCAAGTCCATGGGAGTAGGCTCCACGCTTTAGGCCTGTGGCTGTCAGGTTAGTGCAGAATCTGTGAAGAAACATCACCCCTGGCTGGGCTTCCAGAACTTTCCTTCTACAAAAGAGAGAACAGGCAATGAGAATAGGCAGAGTTAACAGCCCTCCCCCTTTAGTTCCTCTCAGGAACCCGAAGTATCCAGTTCCCTAAATGAGTTATGTATTTCTTTTAGTTAGTTCTTAATGGTTACACTGGGGGTTAAAATTAACATTAATTTATAACAATCTAGTTTGAATTAATACCAACTTATTTTCAATAGTTTCCTAAAACTCAATTTTAGGAAACACATCACTCACGTTGTTTTTCATAAATCATATATTTTTACATTCTGTGCCATTATATATAGAGTTGTAATGATTGTTCTAGGCATTTACTTCTAAAATCATTTAGTAAAAAAAGAGGAAAAAGGAATTCCAAACCAAAAGTATAATAATACTGACTTTTACCTTCCCTATGTGGTACATTTATTGGTGTTCTTTATTTTTTCATACCGCTACGTGTTATTGCCTAGAGTCTTTTCATTTGAGCCTGAGGTGCTCCTTTTAGCATTCTTGTAGGGCAGGCCTAATAGAGATGAACTCCTTCAGCTTTTGTTAATCTGAGAATGTCTTAATTTCTCCTTCAGTTGTTGGAAGATAATTTTGTTGAATACAGATTTCTTGGTGGACAGTTTGATTCTTTTGGCACTTTATGTCATCCCACTGACTTTTGGCCTCTATGGTTTCTGATGGAAAATAAGCCATTAATCTTATTGAGGATCTTTGGTACATGATGTACTTCTCTTTTGCTACTTTTAGAATTTTTTTTTGCCTTTTGACAATTTGTGTGTATCAATGTAGATCTCTTTGATTTTACCATGCTAGGAGTTTGAACTTTTTAGATGTGTAGATTCTTATCTTTCATGGAATTTGGAAAGTTTGCGGATACTATGTCTTCAAATATTCTTTCTCTTGCGTCCTCTCTTTCTTCTTTTGGAACTCGTATTGTATATATGTTGATATGCTGATGGTATCCTATAGTCTTCAGGGATCTGTCTTTCTAAAAAAATTCCTTTTTCTTTCTGTTCCTCAGAATGGATGATTTCAGTCAGTTTATTTTCAAGTTTGCTGAATGTTTCTTCTATCCATTCTATTCTGCCATTGAAACTCTTCAGTAAACTTTTCATCTCAGTTGTTGTTCTTTTTTATAGATCCAGCATTTCTGTTTGGTTCCTTTTTTCTGTATCTTTACTGATATTGTGTATTTTTTCCAGAAATCATTATCCTATTTCTTTTTTCTCAATTGCAATGATCCTTTGTAACTCTATAGAACTACAATTGATTTTAGTTTATTAATCTTATATACTGAAACCTCACTAAACTCATTTATTAGTTCTATTAGTTTCTAGATTACATGAAAATTTCTAATTAGAAGATCGTGTCTTCTGTGAATAGCAATTTTTAATTCTTTTCTAGTCTGGGTGCCTTTGATTTTTTTTGTGTGTGTGCAGTTTTTGGCCACGGCCAAGTTTGAATCTGCAACCTCTGGTATGTGGGGCTGACGCCCTACTCCTTTGAGCCACAGGTGCCACCCTTTTGATTTTTTAATCTTGATTTTTTTCACTACTTGGAACCTCTACTGCAAGTTGAATACAGGTTGTGTGAGCAGACATTCTTGCTCTGTTCCTGATCCTAGGGGATAGCATTTAGTCTTTCACTATTAAGTGTGATATACAGTGACATCAAACACCACAAGGTAAACAAAATTCACAGGAAAGTAACAAAATAAACAAACAAACAAAAGAGTGAAAACAATAATCCCTGGGAGATATAAATTCATGGTTGCTATAATATATTTTCTGGCATGTCCAGGATTCAACAAAAAGCTATGAAACATACAAAGAAACAGAAATATGTGACCTATACAATATGTAGAAACATAAGGCAAGCAAAAGAAACTACATTCAGAGGGCCCAGATGTTGACATTGGCAAACAGACTTCAAAGCATCTAATATAAATATGTTCAAAGAACCAAAGAAAAGTGTATTTAAACAAGGAAAATTAAGGTGACTCCTCAAATGGAGCCCTGCAATAAAGAAGTAGAAATTATTCTTAAAAAGAAAGCAAATGGAAAATTTGGAGTTGAAAAGTAAAATAATAGATATGAAAAATTTCTAGAGTATCTCAACAGTAGACTTGAGCTGGCAGAATAAAGTATCAGTGCACTTAAAGACAGAGATTATCTGATCTGAAAAACAGAAAGCAAAAAGCATGTAGAAAAATGAACAGTGTCTCTGAGTCCTGTAGGACACAATTAAGCTTATCAACATATGCATAATGGGAGTATCACAATAAGAGCAAAATAGAAAATGGCAGAAATATATTTAAAGAAATATTGGTCAAAAGCTTTCCAAATTTGATGCAAAACATTACCATGACATTAACCCATATATACCAGAGGCTCAATAAAAGTCAAGATATATTAAAAAATCATCCACACTTACATGCATCATAGTCAAACTCTGAAAAGCCAAAAACAATGAGAAAGTTTTGAAAACAGTGAGATTTCAAGTAAACCAGCCTGAGCAAGATCCTGGACCCCATCTCCAAAACTAACTGGGCATTATGGTGGGCACCTGAAATCCTGGCTACTTGGGAGGCTGGGGCAAGAGGATCACTTGAGCCCAAGACTTTCAGGTTGCTGGGAGCTATGATGTCACAGCACTCTATCTAGGGCAACAGAACAAGACTCTGTCTCAAAAAAAAAAAAAAAAAAAGAAAGTAAAATATATACATTCCCAGATCAACAGAGACTAAGAGAATTTATTGCTAACAGATTTTCATTACATGAACTATTAAAGCAATCTATTTTATTCTGAAACAGTGATTTCATTTGAATCTATGTGGAGAAAAAGAACGCTGATGAATGCAATTAGGTAATTATAATGCAGTACATTACATTTTTCTGTTTCTTTTTTTGGCGGTAGAGTCTCACTCTGTTGCCCTGTGTAGACTGCTGTGGGGTCCTCATAGCTCACAGCAACCTCTGTCTCTTGGGGTCCAGAAATCCTCTTGCTTGAGCCTCCCTGATAACTGAGACAACCAGCACACCATGTTACTGGGCTATTTTTTCTATTTTTTTGAGACAGAGTCTCACTATGTTACCCTTGGTAGAGTGCCATGGCATCACAGCTTACAGCAACTTCAAACTCTTGGGCTTAGGTGGTTCTCTTGCCTCACTCTCCCCAGTAGCTCGGACTACAGGCACCCAGAATGCCTGGCTATTTTTTTGTTGCAGTTGTTGTTGTTGTTTAGCTGGCGTGGGCCAGGTTTGAACTTGCCAGCCTCAGTGTATGTGGCCGGTGCCCTACCCACTGAGCTAGGGCGTCACCCAGTTTTTCTATTTTTAATAGAGAGGGGATCTCACTCTTGCTGGTCTCAAACTGATTAGCTCAAACAATCCACCTGCTTTGACCTTCCAGAGTGCTAGGATTACAGGTGTGAACAACTGTACCTTGTCTTTTCTCATTTTCTTACCTCACTTCAAAAGTGCATAAGGTAATAATTACAAATTGTATTATTAGCCTTTTACTATATAAAGATGTAATATATATGACAATAATAGCACAAATATAAGGTAGGGAATGAAGCTATATGAAAGCAAGGAAATGACTTAAGATAATATATAGAATTCATGAGATGAAATAAAGTGTACTGAGAATGATAAGTACATTGTTACTTAAATCTCTATAAATATATTTTTCTCTTCTTTTAGGTTCTGTAAAAGACATGAGATTATGTAAAGTAATAATTATAACACTATATTACTTAGTTTACAGTGTACATAGATATAATATACATGACAGCAGAAGGGAGGGTGTATAAATGGAACCATATTGGAATAAAGTTTCTGTATTTTGCTGGAATTAAGTTGGCACCCATGTGAAGTAGACTGATAATTTAAAGTGTATATCATAATCCCTAGGGCAACCATTATAAAATTAACTAGGAAAATAGTTTAAAAATGAATCAAATAGTTAAAATGACATGCTAAAAAATTTCACTTAATACAACAGAAGGTAGCAAAAGGAGAAATAGTAACACGAGCACTATAAGATAAATAGAAAATGAATGGTAGATATAACTCTAGCCATATTAACGTAATACATTTGAATAGATCAAGCAATTCAAAGGGAAAAGTTGAAACTAAAGATCCAACTGTTTGCTGTGTACAGGAAACAATTCTGATTCAAATGTACAAATAGGTAAGAAGCAAAATTGTGAAAAAAATGTGTTATGCAAACATCAACTATAAGAAAGATGGAAAAACTATATTAATGTTAGAGAAAATAGACTTTAAGACAAAAAATATTGCTAGAAATAAAGAAAAATTTGTAATGATTAAAGTTAGAATTAATGAAAAAGCCCATATATGATCCTCACAACAGAGCCCTAAATTATATTAGGCAAAATGACCAAACCAAAGGGACACAAAAATTCAACAATTATAGTTAGTGTCTTTAATACCTCACTCCCAATACCACATAGAACAATTAGAAAATCAGCAAGATGTAGAAGATTTGCACTATGCTATCTGCAAACTACCTCTAGGTAGAATCTACTGAATACTTCAGTCAACAACATCAGAATGCATACTCTTCTCTGGTGTACGTGGAACAGTTTTCAGGATGTACTATATAATATACCATAAAATAATTCTCTTAGATTTAATTAAACAAATGAAATAAATTTATAGACATTCACAAGAGGAAATTAAGGAAATCCACTAATTTGTAGAAATTAAGTGAAATACTCTTAAATACCAATGAGTGTGAAAAGAAATAACTAAGGAAATTAGGAAATATTTGGGCTGAATTAAATAAAAAACATAATATCTTGAATTTATGAAATGCAGATAAGATAGTATTTAGAAGGAAATTTGTAGTTTGAAACACCCATGTTAATAAGGAAGACCTCACATCAATAACCTAATAGTACATCTTAAGAAACAAGAGAAAGAAGAAAAACTAAATCCAAAGCAAGAAGCAAGGAAATAGTGAAGATTATAGTGGAAATAAGTAAAATAGGAAACAGAAAAAGACAGAGAAATAAACGAAACTAAAAGTTTTTAGAAACATTGAAAATTTTTTTAATTTTTAAATTTTTTTACATATACATGTGTTTATTAGGTTTCCTCTTTTTGCCTTCACAAAATTAAAAGGCTTAAACTTTAATAACAATAACAATGTTTAAGATAAGGACTAGAAACAAAAACCACATAGAGAATGAATGAAGATAAATACATTTAGAAAAGAAATCAGACTATTGCTGCGTCAAAATATTAAGCAATAATAATAATAATGCAAAGAAAGGAACATTCATATTATTAGATAAGAGTATGTCTATTATAGAATGCTTATACTCTGAGGCTCAGTATGGAGTTATTGTTAACTTCTTCTTATTTTTTTTCCAAAGTCTCAAAAAATAGACAACTAAGATTTATAAATAAAAGTAAAAAATAATTTCAAAAAAAGATCATGCCAAATCGTATAGACAATAGAAAAAGAAGAAATACTTCAAAATCATTTTACTTAATTTGGATACACCTGATATTAAAATTGGAGAAAATATATCATTATAAAGGGGAAATTATAAACATATTTCACTTATAAATGAGGATGCAATATCCTAAAATCAATAGTATGTCTATACAGTAATAACAGTCAAGTTGAAAAGCAAATCAATAACTTAACACAATTTACAGTAACTGTAAAGAAAATAAGATCCCTAGAAATATATTTTATCAAGGAGGTGAAACTCTCTACAGAGAGAACTAAAAGACTGATTAAAGAAATTGTAAATGACACAAACAAATGGAAAAACATCCCATGCTCATGGATTGGAAAAATCAACTGTTAAAATGTTTATACTACCCAAAGTGATTTACAGATTTGATGTAATTTCAATCACAATACCAATCTCATTTCACTGAGCTAAAAGAAAACAATTCTAAACTTTATACAGAACCAAAAAGGACCCCAAGCAAAAAGAATAAATCAGCAAGGCTATGGTAACCAAAACAGCATGGTACTTGTATAAAGATAGATAAAAAGACCCATAGAACAGAACAGAGAAACCAAAAACAAAGCCATATAGCTATAACTGATTTTCAATAAAGACACAAACCAGGGAAAAGATGGCCTATTCAATACATGGCACTGGGAAAATTGGATAGCCATATACAGAATAATGAAACTGGATTCCTATTTCTCCCCACATATAAAAGTCAGTCAAAATGGATTAAAAACTTTAATGTAATGCTTGAAATCATAAAAAAATCTAGAATAAAATATAGGAAAAACACTTCTGGACATTGATCTTGGCAAAGAATTTATGACTAAAACCCCAAAACTAAATATAGCAACAACAAAAATAAATAAATGGGACTTAATTAAACTACACAGTTCCTGCACAACAAAGGAAACAGTCAACACAGTAAATAGACAACCTATAGAATGAGAAAAACTATATCTAGGATAAACTATATATCAGATAAAGAATTGATATCCAGAATCTCAAAAAACTCAAACAAATCAGCAAGAAGAAAACAAATTAACCCAAATTAAGTGGCTAAAAGATTTGAACATATTTGTTTCAAAAGAAGAGAGACAAACATATGAAAAAAATTTCAATATCATTAATCACCAGGAAAGTGCAAATTAAAACCACAATGAGATACCACCTTACCTCTGTCGGAATGGCCATTATTAAAAAGTCAAAAAAAAATAGATATTAGCATAGTTGAAAGGAATGCTTATAAACTGTTAGGAATGTAAACAAGTATAATCTCTGTGGAAAATAGTATGTATATTCTTCAAAGAACTAAAAGTAGAATTACCATTTAATCCAGCAATCCCAACTACTGGGCATATATATACTCAAAGGAAAAGAAGTGAATTTACAAAAATGACACCTGCACCTGAATATATATAGCAGGAGAATTCACACTTGCAAAGATATGGAATCAACCTACGTGTCCACCACCTGATGAGTAGATAAAGAAAATGTGATACACACACATGCACAGGCACACACTGCAGAATACTACTCAGCCATAAAAAGGGATGAAGTGACTTAGATAGAGCTGGAGGGCATTATCCTAAGTATCTCAGTAATAGAAAAATATATTCCACATGTTCTCACTTACAAGTGGAAATTAAAGGAAGGACATACACAGTATTAAGTGATGTAATGAACATTAAACTCAAAAAAAGGGGGAGTTTGGAAGGGGAGAGAGAGATAAAAACTTACCTATCAGGTACCAAGTACACTATTCTAGTGATGAGTACACTAAAAGCCTTGACTTCATCCATATAACAAAGAGCACTTGTACCTCCTTAATATATTAAAATCGATGTGGAATCAACAGAAAATAAAATATATTAAAATCGAGGCCAATATATATTAATTTGTGTGTTTTTTTTAAAGGAAAAAATAAAGTAGAACAAGAAATAAATGGCAAACATAAATCCTAACATATCAATAAAGTACATTAAACTTAAATGACGTAAGTATACAAATTAAAAGAAATTGTCAGAATGTTATTTTAATGACCCAAACATATGCTATCTATAAGGAACTCATTGTAATGAAATATACCATTGAAAAGTAAAATAGAGAAATATATGTTATGAAAACGCTGATCAAAATAAAACTGGAATCAGACAAAGTAGATTTCAGAACAGAAGATAATCAAGCATAGATAAAGAGGCAAATTACATAATGATAAAAGAATCAATTCAGCAAGAAGACAAAACAATCCTAAACATGCAGGCACCTAAGAACAGAACTTCAAAATACATGAAGCCAGAAACTGGCAGAATTGAAAGAACTAGACAAATTCACAATTATAATTAGAAATTTCAAAACTCTTCTTTCAGCAAGTAATAGAAATAGTAGATAGAAAATCAGCAAGGATATAAAAGAACTGAACAGCATCATGAACCAACTGTAATTAAATGACATTTATAAAACATTATTATAGCATAATGAATTTTCATTTCAAGTGCACATGAATAGATATAAAAATCGACCATATCTGGGGTTATAAAACAAACCTTAACAAATTTGAGTAATTTAAATAATGAAAATTATGTTCTCTGAAATAATGGAATTAAACTAGAAATGAATAACAGAAATATAAAAGAAAAACTCTACACTCTTAGTAATTAAGCAATAAACTTCCAAGTAACCCAAAGGTCAAACAAAAAAATCTCAAGAAAAATTTCAAAATAATTCAAAATGTTCAACAATGAAAATACAACATATCAAACTCTGGAGAATGCTCCTAGTGCTCACAGGGAAATTTATAGCAATAAGTGTTTATACAGGCAGCTCAAGCTTTGAACAGTTTTAATATGCCTGTATTTCAGTTATCATAGTTTAAGTAATAAATGATCCCCTTTACGAACTTTTGGTTACTGTAACACATTTATTGTAATTCTAAAAAGTACAAAATTTTCTTCCAGGATTTCATTCCACAAATCACTATATAAATAACAGATGTACATCATGATTTGTAACTAATCAATAATTTCTTTCAAAGTCTGTCAATAATTGATCACTTTACATCGATTATTTAGTTCACACACAGACAAGCATGTAGTTATGTTTTTCTCCCAGTCTGCTAGTGATAAACTTATGTGACATATTTTTTAATGGATAATGAAAAGGGGAATTTGGTGAACAAAGATAAATGTGTGGCAAAGAAGTGAGGTGAAACTTGAATCCAAAGTAAATAGAGTGATAAAAGAAATACCTGATGATAGAAATGATGACACTGCAGTCAGAGGAATTCAGTAAAGGTGAACTTATTAACATAAATGAGGAAAGTGACAGGGACAAAAACAATGACGATGTCTCAGAGAAAGCAACACTAATAAAAGTTCATATTAATTTCCAATACAATGTTTCTGCCACCCACATAGTCCCTAGCTCTTATTTATTGTGGGCAGGAAAATAAAGAGAAATATATGAATAGGAACTCACCTTATGACTTTATTCTCTGGTTTTGGTTATATAAAATAATTAAAGTGTTTGGTTATATAAAATAATAATACAAAGACTTTATAATTCTTTTGAGTGTGATATTTTTTTTTTTTTTTTTTGGAGACAGAGTCTCACTCCATATGCTAGGTAGAGTGCCATGGTGTTGTCATAGCTCACAGCAACCTCAAACTCCCAGGCTCAAGCAATACTCTTGCCTCAGCCTCCCAAGTAACTGGAACCACAGGCATCCACCTCAACACCTGACTAGTTATTCTATTTTTAGTAGACACAGGGGTCTCGATCTTACTCAGGCTGGCCTTTGAACTCCAGAGCTCAAGCAATCCACCTACTTCATCCTCCCACAGTGCTAGGATTATAAGCATGAGCCACTGCGCCCAGCCCCACCTTTCTCATTTCTTCTGCTACAAACCATGCAATCTTCTGTTTTTTTCTTTTTTCATTTTGTGTTTAAATTTCATCTTTGCATTTAGCCTTTCCTCGGAGTCTGAAGATGATGGTTTTCCCTCTTTCTTGAATTTCTATTCCTCATATTGCTCACTAGCTGAATGATGAAATTTCTCCTGTAAGAAAGGTGTGCCTGCAAGTTTTTTTTTCTACTCTCCTTCTTATCTACTGGGTAAAGACTGTAGCTGCTCACAACTGCAACTTCCATAAGACAAGTGAATAATTATTCCACCATTTATAGGACTGCCTTGTAAATCTGTAGTATCCACATTACTAATCAGCTCTGTCCACTCTTCCCATAAACTTTATCTATTCTAAAATAACTATCGATTTTTCAGGTTGTTTCTTCCTATACCCAGTGATCAACTATATTTGAGTGCCAAAGAATATATTCAGCATTGTCACGGACCTCTTGTCATGGAATGAGAGACCCCCCCCTCTCAAAAGTGTTGACTTGTTCCAACATTGGAGCACAAGAGAAAAATCATTACCGGGGACAAGATCCATCTTAGGATAGGGAAGAGTTCTAACGAACAAGACCAAACATAGTGGGTCACATCTATAACCCTAGCATTGTAGGAGGCCAAAGCAGGAAGGTTGCTTGAAGGCAGGAATTTAAGACCAACCTAAGGAACATAGTGAGACCCAATCCCTACCTAAAAATTTTAAAACATAGCTAGGTGTGGTGGAATTGGTGTGGTGGAGTTCCTGGCTGCCAGGAACCTGTAGTCCTGGCTACTAGAGACAATGAAGGAGAAGGATCTATTATTTATTACCAGAAGATCAACCTTCAGAGAGCTATGATCACACCACTGCACTCCAATCTGGACTGAAGAACAAGACCACCACTCCCAAAACAAAAAGAGTTATTTGTACATTCTGGTTAACAACCCTGCATCAGATTTGTCTTCTGCAAATATTTTCTCCTACTCTGTGGTTTGTCTTTTCATTCTCTTGAGTCAATTGATTTCTTTTACAAAGGTGTAAATGGAATTAAATGAGAAAATGGTAATCTTTTCCACAAATTATTTTTGAAAATTGGACATACAGCTTTTTAGGGGCAAGATGGTCGACTGGAAGCAGCTTCCAACACAGGATCCTGTCCAAAAGGAAAGATAACCTCCAGAAACTGCCCAACTGAGCTGAAGACTGGGAGCAAAGCCAAGAGAGAGAAGTGATAACTGCAGGTCACCTCTGAGGCAAGCAGCGACTTCAAGAAACCAAGCTTCAGGCAGAAAAACTGAACTAAAGTTTTCCACCATTCTGAACTTCTAGGACACACTTCCCCCCTTACCTGATGCACCAGAAGCCTGACCTCTGCTAAAACTGAGGGAGGAGGACTTGAGCAGCACCCACCCTCCCTATCTGCTGGACCAAGCAGCCAGCCAGGTAAGAGACTCTGGGGCCCCACCAAGCCCCCGCCAGCGCCCAGGCCAGGAACTCTGCTGGGATCCCCCCCACAACCCGATTGGCACCCTGCTGGGCCTTGGCCTACTGCCAGCAGCGGCTAGGAACACCACCAAAACCCCTGCATGGGGCCGAACTGTACCCCGCCTGGCCTTGGCCTGCCACCTGCTGGGACCCCATCTGGCTCCGATCTATGCCCCAGGCCCACTGCCCTCCCTCCGGAGTCCTCCTCCCAGCCAGAAACTGCTGGAGGCACAGGCTTCCTTTACAAAGGCCACCAGGTGCCCCATCCCCCACCCTGTTGCTTGATCTAGGTGTGACACACTCCAGAGCTGCTCCCACAGCCAGAACTTCCTGGGTAGGGCAGTCCCAGAGGAGCTACACAGGGTCACTCCCTACAAAGATCCACCAACAACAGAGTGATCCTGCCAGGTTCTGATCTGGGAGAGACACCTACTCAACTCTGAGGATGGTCACAGGCAACAGTGAAAAATAATCATGAGGTGGAATCAACAGAAAAACTCTGGCAATATGAATAATCAGAGTAGATCAACTCCCCCAAGTAACGACAAGGTAGATGCAGCACAATATCCCTTGCATAAGCAAATGGCTGACATGTCAGAAATCGAATTCAGAGTCTGGATAACAAATAAGACCAGCGGAATGGAGGAAAAGATGAAATTAGAATTTTAGGCAGTAGTCCAAAAGATGACCCAAAAGATGTCTCAAGAATTGAATGAATTCAAAGACAAAATGACTAAAGATTTTGACACATTGAGACAAGAAGTTGCAGCCCTCAAAGATCTGAGAAATACAGTAGAATCCCTCAGTAACAGAATAGAGCAAACAGAAGAAAGGATTTCTGACATGGAAGACAAAGCTTTCAAACACTCTGAAACTTCCAAAGAGGAAGAGAAATGGAAGGCAAAAAGGGATCATTCTCTCAGACAGCTCTGGGATAACTTAAAAAAAATAATATTTGCCTTATAGGGATACCTGGAAATGATGAAGTGGCATCACAAGACACAGAGTCTCTTCTTTATGAGATTATGAAAGAGAACTTTCCAGAAATGCAAAGAGATTCTGAAATTCAAACAGCAGACAGTTTCAGAACCCCAGCATGACTCAACCCGAATAAGATATCCCCCAGGTACATCATAATTAACTTCACTAAAGTTAATTTTAAGGAGAAAATTCTGAAAGCAGCCAGACCTAAGAAATCCATTACCTACAAGGGGAAGAATATTAGAATAACTGCACATCTCTCTGATCAAACCTTTCAAGCTAGAAGAGAATGATCATCGACTTTTAATCTCCTAAAACAAAAGAACTTTCAACCTAGGATCCTGTACCCAGCTAAACTGAGTTTCAATTATGATGGAGAAATGAGATACTTTAACGACAGCCACATGTTGAAGAAATTTACTATAACTAAACTAGCTCTCGAGGATATTCTCAGACCTATCCTCCATACTGACCAGTGTAATCCTCAACCACAAAAGTAAACGCACCCAGAAACTTTTTTTTTTATAATTTTATTGAATCATAATTCTGTACATTGGTGCAATCATAGGACACGATTCATATACATTCAGAAATGTTTTCATCGTACTGTTACAGATAGCCTTCATGGCATTTTCTTGATCACTATATAAAGACATTGATACTCTACATTTAATAAGTTTCCCCAGTTTTCAACTTCCACAGTGATGAAAGGATTAAAAATGTCCACTGGACTTTCTAAAGATTTATCATTGCTTTCAATTAATGCGAATGGTTTAAATTGTCCTCTAAAGAGGCACAGGTTGGTGGACTGGATACAAAAACTCAGGCCAGATATCTGCTGCATACAAGAATCTCACCTTAGCTTAAAAGATAAATTAAAACTCAAGGTGAAGGGATGGTCATCTATATTACAGGCAAATGGAAAACAGAAAAAAGCAGGTGTTGCAATCTAATTTGCAGATACAATAGGCTTTAAACCAACCAAAGTAAAGAAGGATAAAAATGGACATTTCATATTTGTTAAAGGTACTACTCAATATAATGAGATTTCAATTATTAATATTTATGCATCCAACCAGAATGCACCTCAATTTATAAGGAAAACTGTAATAGACATGAGAAACTTGATTTCCTCCAGGTCCATAGTAGTTGGAGATTTTAATAGTCCTGTAGCAGTGTTGGATAGATCCTCCAAAAAGAAGCTAAGTAAAGAAATCTCAGATTTAAACTTAACCATTCAACATCTGGATTTAACAGACATCTACAGAACATTTCATCCTAATAAAATTGAATACACATTCTTCTCATCACCCCATGGAACATACTCCAAAATTGATTATATCTTAAGTCACAAGTCTAACCTCAGTAAATTTAAAAGAATAGAAATTATTGCTAGCATCTTCTCCAACCATCATGGAATAAAAGTTGAACTCAATAACAACAGGAATCTGCATACTCATACAAAAACATGGAAATTAAACAACCTTATGCTGAAGGATAGATGGGTCATATATGAGATTAAGAAGGAAATTACCAAATTTTTAGAACAAAATGACAATGAAGACATGAATTATCAGAACCTCTGGGATACTGCAAAGGCAGTCTTAAGAGGGAAATTTATAGCACTGCAAGCCTTCCTCAAGAAAATGGAAATAGAGGAAGTTAACAACTTAATGGAACATATTAAGCAACTAGAGAAGGAAGAACATTTCAACCCCAAACCCAGCAGAAGAAAAGAAATAAAATTAGAGCAGAATTAAATTAAATTGAAAATAAAAGAATTATACAACAGATCAATAAATCCAAAAGTTGGTTTTTTGAAAAGGTCAATAAAATAGATAAACCTTTGGCTAACCTAATCAGGAAAAAAAGTGTAAAATCTCTAAACTCAGCAATCAGAAATGGTAAAGACGAAATAACAACAGACCTATCAGAGATTTAAAAAATCTTTAATGAATATTACAAGAAAATTTACTCTCAGAAATATGAAAATCTGAAGGAAATCAGCCAATACTTGGAAGCACACCACCTACCAAGACTTAGCTAGAATGTAGTGGAAACATTGAACAGACCTATAACAGTTCTGAAGTAGCATCAACTATACAAAATAGAAAGAAAAGCGTGGGACCAGATGGCTTCACGTCAGAATTCTACCAAACCTTCAAAGAAGAGCTAGTACCTATATTACTAAACCTCTTCCAAAATATAGAAAAAGAAGGCATACTACCCAACACATTCTATGAAGCAAACATCACCTTGATCCCTAAACTAGAGAGAGACCCAACAAGAAAAGAAAACTATAGACCAATACCACTAATGAATATTGATACAAAAATATTTAACAAGATACTAAACAACAAAATCCAACAACACATCAAGCAAACTATACACCATGACCAAGTGGGCTTTATCCCAGGGTCTCAAGGCTGGTTCAATATACATAAATCTATAAATGTAATTTAGCACATAAACAAATTAAAAAATAAAGACCATTTGATTCTCTCGATTGATGCAGAAAAAGCTTTTGTTTGATAATATCCAGCATCCCTTCATGATCAGAACACTTAAAAAAATTGGTATAGAAGGGACATTTCTTTAACTGAGAGAGGCCACCTACAGCAACAGCCAATATCATATTGAATGGAGTTAAATTGAAAGCATTTCAACTTAGATCAGGAAGCAGGCAAGGGTGCCCATTGTCTCCATTGCTCTTCAACATCATAATGGAAGTTTCAGCCATTGCAATCAGGGAAGAAAAGGTGATCAAAGGTCTCCACATAGGGTCAGAAGAGATCAAACTTTCACTCTTCGCAGAGGATATGATTGTATATCTGGAAAACACCAGGGATTCTATTACAAAACTTTTAGAAGTGATCAAGGAGTACAGCAATGTCTCAGGCTATAAAATCAACACCCATAAATCTGTAGCCTTTATATATACCAATAATAGCCAAACCAAAAAAACAGTGAAGGACTCCATTCCTGTTACAGTAGCGCCAAAGAAGATGAAATATTTGGGAGTTTACCTAACAAAGGATGTGAAAGATCTCTATAAAGAGAACTATGAAACCTTAAGAAAAGAAATAGCTGAAAATGTTAACAAATGGAAAAATATACCATGCTCATGGCTGGGAAGAATCAACATTGTTAAAATAGCTATAATACCCAAAGCAATATATAATTTTAATACAATTCCTATCAAAGCTCCATTGTCATATTTTAAAGATCTCAAAAAAATAATACTTCATTTTATATGGAATCAGAAAAAAACTCAAATAGCCAAGACATTACTCAGAAATAAAAACAAAGCAGGAGGAATCACGCTACTACATCTGAGACTCTACTATAAATCAATAGTGATCAAAACAGCGTGGTACTGGCACAAAAACAGAGCAGTAGATGTTTAGAACAGAATAGAGAACAAGAGATGAATCCAGCTACTTACCGTTACTTGATCTTTGACAAGCCAACTAAAAACATTCAGTGGGGAAAAGATTCCCTATCTGGCAAATGGGTGAACCAGCTGGCAACCTGCAGAAGACTAAAACTGGACCCACACCTCTCACCATTAACTAAGGTAGACTCTCACTGGATTAAAGATTTAAACTTAAGACATGAAACTATCAAAGTATTAGAAGAAAGTGCAAGGAAACTCTTGAAGGAATTGGATGGGGTGAATTTTTTATGAAGAGGACTCCCAAGGCAATTGAAGCAGTATCAAAGATACACTGGGACCTGATCAAATTAAAAAGCTTCTGTACAGAACATAGTAAGTATAGCAAGCAGACAGCCCTCAGAATGGGAGAAAATATTTGCAAGTTATGCCTCTGACAAAGGTTTATAACCAGAATCCACAGAGAACACAAATGTATGAACAAGAAAAGAACAAGTGATCCCATCTCAGGGTGGGCAAAGGACTTGAAGAGAAACTTCTGTAAAGAAGACAGGTGCACAGCCTACAGACACATGAAAAAATTCTCACCATCCTTAATCATCAGAGAAATGCAAATCAAAACTACTTTGAGATATCACCTAACTCCAGTAAGATTAGCCCACATGACAAAATTCCAAAACCAGAGATGTTGGCATGGATGTGGAGAAAAGGGAACACTTCTACACTGCTGGTGGGAATGCACACTAATATGTTCCTTTTGGAAGGATGTTTGGAGAGTACTTAGAGATCTAAAAATTATTTGATCCTATAATTCCTTTAGTAGGTATATACTCAGAAGACCAAAAATCACATTATAACAAAGACATCTGTACCAGAAAGTTTATTGCAGCCCAATTCATAATTGCTAAGTCATGGAAGAATTCCAAGAGCCACGAATGGATTCATAAGTTGTGGTACATGTACACCATGGAATATTATGCAGCCTTAAAGAAATATGGAGACTTTACCTCTTTCATGTTTACATGGATGGAGCTGGAACATATTCTTCTTTGCAAAGTATCTCAAGAATGGAAGAAAAAGTATCCAGTGTACTCAGCCCTACTATGAAGCTAATTTAAAGGTTTCATATGAAGGCTATAACCCAACTATAGCACAAGAATATGGGAAGGGAGGGGTGGGGGGAGATTGGGGTGAAAGGAGGGTAATTGGTGGGGCCACACCTATGGTGCATCTTAGAAGGGTACAGGCAAAACTTACTAAATGCAGAATACAAATGTCTTCATATAATAACTAAGAAAATGCCATGAAGGGTATGATAAACAGTTTGATGAAAACATTTCAGAATATATTTGAAACCAGCATATTGTACCCCTTGATTGCACTAATGTATGCAGCTATGATTTAATTTAAAAAAAGAAAATTGGACATACATATATTAAAAATGAACCTCAATTTAAATCTCATACTTCACACACATCAAAAAAAAAAACTCAAAATAATTACAGTTCTAAATATAAAACCATAAAATCTTCCCAAAACAGGATTAAATCTTTATTATCTCAATTAAGCAAAGTGTTCTTAAATGTTATACCAAAGCATAATTCAATGAAAAATTTCATAAATCATATTTTATCAAAATGTATAAGTTTTACTCTTTGGAAAACACTATTAAGAGATTTAATAGATAAGCTACAAACTGGGAGAAAATATATGTAAATCACAAATCTAACAAGAATTTGTATTCAGAATAGATAAAGAAACTTCTGAACTCACCAGTATAAAAACAATCCAATTAAAATCTAATGAAAAGAATTGAAACTTCACTAAAGACGATTAACAGGAACATGAAAAGATCTTTAACATTGATCATTAGCCATGATTGATATGCAAATTAAAATTACTGGAAGATATCAATCTCAGAACATCTATTAAAATGGCTAACAATAATACTGACAACACCAAGTACTGACAAGGATACAGGTCATCTGTAGCTTTGGTATATTGCTGGCAGGAATGCCAAATGGTAAAGTCACTCTGGAAAATAGCTTAGCCGTCCTTATGAAGTTATATGTGCTTAGCATATGATTAAGCAATTCCATTCCTGGGGGAGTTTAACAAAGAGAATTAGAAAGTTATGATCACACAAAAATACACACACACACACACACACACGCATGAATTTTATAGCAGCTTTAGTGATAATCACCAAAACCCAAAAACACCCAAAGGTCATTCCACAAGTTGATGAGTAAACGAACTGTGATACATTCATAGAATGGAATACTACTCTGCAATGAACAGGAATAAACTCTTTTCATATTCAACAACTTGAATGCATTTCAAAAACATGCTTACCAAAAGAAGTCCATCTCAAAAGTTTACACCCTTTGACTCTTTTACATGATATTCTTTAAAAATCAAAACTATAGTAATAGAGAACAGGTCAGTATCTGTCAGAACAAAAAGTTCAGAGGTAGGAGAGGTGGTAAGGGAGGGAGCACAAAGGGATAGCAAGAGAGAGTTTTTTAGGATAATGGAACTATTCTTATCCAAATTATGATGTGGATAAGAATAAATCTATTCGTGTGTTAGAATACTTTAAGCTGTATGCAAAAACGGTTAATTTTATTGCATCAATTTAAAAATTAAAATTTTTAAAAATAAAATTTTCTAAATAGCAATCAATCCAGGTGAACTCACGGTAAGACAATTTTATCTGGAGATATATCTTTGAATGATTATTTTAATTCCTTTTGTACTCTTATCATTTCCCCCCAATTTGGCCTGGACTCTCTCACCTCATTGGTTTATTTGTGTTGTCACTCATTTTTGTGTCACTTTAGAACTCTTGGTCCTTACATATTTAAGAAAAGATATATGGCACCAAGGCAACATGCTTCAACTTTTATGCACATGGAAATCTGATGAGATGTGTGTCAAAAAGCAGATTTTTTACCTCTCCCCAATGCAGGAGGGCTAGGTTAGGTCCTTGAGAAACACCTGATGTTCAGGTGAGTGCTGCACTGATCACGGTTTGAAAAGCACTGCGTGAGCGGCACATGCAGTAAAAAATGAGAACTCCTTTAATTTTTGAGGGTCACTACGTGAAATATCTCAATCAGTTTGGAAATTGCTAAAACACAAAATAAATTAACTCCAGCCATTGTAACCTAGAAGGTACTGCTAGATTTGCATATGAGGTAGTGATACCGCAAGAAAATGCACCCAGTTAATTGCTGAGGTTTTGATTTCTTTTGAAGGCAACTTTCTTAAGAGTATTATAGCTCTGATGTAGACATTACCCATAACTTTCACAAAACATGGATTAAGTTTTTTCTCAAGAGAAATATAATCACAGGTTGTATTTGCTCCAAGCGTGCAAACTCA
This sequence comes from Arctocebus calabarensis, assembly GCA_963573935.1. Classification (NCBI taxonomy): domain Eukaryota; kingdom Metazoa; phylum Chordata; class Mammalia; order Primates; family Lorisidae; genus Arctocebus; species Arctocebus calabarensis. Next base: position 27,333 of record CAUYON010069454.1, on the reverse strand, counting down.
GATAAATTGCAGAGCTAAGAGGGCTTCAAAATGGATGGTTAGAGGCATCTGGTGTTCTACAAAAAAGAACTAAAATAACAAGTGGATAATCACACTTCCAATAGATGATCTGAGAGAGAACACTGGAATTCAGGGGACAGGAAACATCTGAAACAAAGAAGGGGAGGGAAGCAAGGCAGCTGTGTCGCAGGGATTGGCTGGGAGTCCAAGGAGGCTCCCCAGTACTGGGTAGGGAGGAGGGGGCGGGGGGGAAGGTAAGAGACCCCAGAGATGCACATTCCCACCACAGACTCCGGCAGTCTCAGCTGGGAGCGTCCTTCTGGGCTTGCACGCCCTGAGACTAACACAGGGAGCTTTGGAGAAAGTGCAACAGCTTTGCTCTGGGGAGGAAGCTTGTGAGGCTCCTACAGCCACCCGTCCTAGGCAGGTGCAGCAGGTCACCCTTCTGAGAAACCAGACTGTATCCCGCTCTGAAACCCAACAGATCTTCACATCCCTGGGCCGCACACGCGGCCTGCCTCTGGGCTGCAATGCTCTTCCCAGCCACTCTCCTGCCGCTGCTGCCGCTGACAGCTCCCTGCCCTCCCCGGCAGCAGGACCGTAGAGCAGCCACCGACGCCTCTGCGGAGGACTACCCTGCCCTGCCCATCATCGCCCGGCGCCTGTACACACCACCCGGGATGCAGAGAGCAGGCCTGGTCGGCCCAACTCCATCCCGACCACGGACCCAAACTTGAGTATCCAGAGCACGGGAGGTGCCCTGCTCTGCTCAAAACCTTTAGCACCTAAAAACTCTTCCCAGGGGCCTGAATATGGCCCCAAGCCAACCTGCAGTCACTTACCGCACCCACCCACGGGGCCACCTACAGGCCTGGCAACCGGCCCAAGCGGCCCATCGCAGCTGCCACTAACATCAGCACCGACCACTTGGGAACAGGAGTGTTGTTCTGGCCACTGCCACTACCACCGCCCAGTCACATCCACTGCCTGGGGACCAGAGGACACATCTACCTTCCTGGCCCACTGTTGACACTGCCAGCACCTGAGTAAGTCATCGGGAGGCCCGAGAATCGGCCTGCCTGAACCCCCTAACACTGGCAGCGGAGTGTGCAGTCCTGGGACCAAAAGCCGGGCATACTCAGCCTGCCACTGCACTACGGGGAAGCAGGGACTGGCCCACCCGGCATCCCGGTCCTCAGCAAAACATCGCCACAGCCTCTGCTGACAAGCACGCCCTAAGCCACTGAGGAAACCACAGACATCATTGACTCTGCTACAGGGGAAGGAATTACATGGACACAGCGCTACTGCGCACACCCTGAACGAAGCCAACGCGCCCGCATCAACCAACACCACAGATCCATCTTCAGGAAGAAGTCCTCCCTTACAAAAGCAAACCCCAAAATTGGAAGAATTGCTTTCATTTGCAAATACTAGGAGAAAGTAGTACAAACTAGCTTAAATAATAAATGGAATGCACTGGCTCTTCAAGACGTTTAAGCATCTGCCTTGCTGTGATTAGGACTTCAGTCTATTTTTTCTGTATAATTCACTGATCTCCGCCCACCCTATGTCTGCTTTACCCTGGACTGGCTTTGTTCATGCCAGCAAAGTATCTGTTGGGAACCGAGCCCCACCGAGAAGGAGAAATAGCATTTCTTCCTCCAACTTTGAATAAATGCCATAGGCTTCGTTTTGACTGGAACAGTTAACTTCATGTGACACTCCAGAACCAATTGCTCTAGCCAAGGAGATGCAATTGTACTTCTGAAGCTGGAGGTCATGTCAATTATCCAGCTTGGCAGCAGCTCTATCCTAGAAGAGCTATATAATTAATGCTGGAAAGGCCAAAGTGATGTCTGCTACAGACAAACTTTTATTTAAATAACAGAAGTTAGCCTTGGGACGGTGGCTCAGACCTGTAATTCTAGCACTTTGGGAAGCCAAGGTGGGAGGATTTCCTGAGGCCAGGAGTTGGAGACCACACTGAGTAACATAGTACAACCTTATCTGTACAAAAAATACAAAACTTAGCTGGATATGGTGGCTCAGACGTATAGTCCCAGCTACTAAGGAGGCTGAGGCAGGAGGATGGCTTGAGCCTAAGAGTTTGAAGTTGCTATGAGCAATGAGGATGCCACTTCATGTGAGCCCTGGCAAGAGAGAGAAACCCTATCTCAAAAAAAAAAAAAAAAAGAAAAGGGCAGAATTTGTACCTACCTGACAATCATTTGGGTAGTATTGCTGAGAAAGGTCTGTTTCTTCACTCAAATAACAGATCCATTTAATCAAATATGCAGGATGAATTTTACTTAATTGGTTCGTTCTTTTTTTTTTAATGGTTAGAGAATTGAGCCTTTGTTTCATACCTTTACAAGATGCCTGAGTTGAGTGGGTAACAAATGTTGGTTAACATTTATATGAGTATGTATTCAGACTGTATTAACACAGGTCTCATGTTTTTCAAGGATTTTATTGTCAATTTTTTAAACTCAGTCAATTAGAGCAACCAGATAACTTAATCTTTTAAGAGGATTAATCAATAACCAATCACTAGAGCAATCACGTTTTGTTCACACAATATAAATTCAACCAATTGAAAAAGATGGAGGGGGAGAAAAGAAGGCGAGCTTTCTCTCTGTTCTGAAAGTCGACAGATAAGTGATTTATTACCCACTTCTCTTCTACCCCCAAACTGACTTGTAGTTTTACCAGGTCAACTGGTTATTTTGGCATCATAAACCGACACTATATATTAGAGCTGTTTTCCAATAAATTAATTGCAACATTATGGAAGCATTTTCCAGATGCAAATGTGCACGATGAAACTTGTACTCAAAGAAACCAGAAAGGGGGCATTGATATTAATATTTCTACATAAATAAGTGATACCTGCTGAGTAAATATGTAGAATTCCCATTTAATCTTTATTACTATTTCTCTCTCTTGCTACACAGTTGTTGAGAAATGGTTTCATAAATACAATAAATTATTTTCATTTCTTTATTCTTTTTGATTTATCTTTTTTCTTTGACTGATTCATGCTCATCTCACTCTTTTAATTATGCTGTATCATCCCCTATCTGAATCTATTCAGCTTATTAAGTGCAAAGGACTCTACTTATCCAGTCTTTTTTTATTTTTAAAACACAGTATAAACATTATATCTTCCATGATCTCAAGATCAGTCTCTTATTAAATAATTTAATACTCTTTTTCACAATTACCCAAAAAGAAATTTTGCTGTTCTGTTTCTGTCAAGATTTACTCCTCAAGGATGGCTCTGAGACTTCCTAGAACAGAAAGAAAAGATCACAAGTCATTTTATTTATAGACAAAGAAAGTTTGTTAACTGACCAACTATACAGAAACTGTACAAATGTAGGATTTTACAAATTTTAAGACCATATATGTATCCTTTTCTGTCTGATTTAAATGTAATTCTATTCCAAATTATAGTTTTTAAAAAATGCAAAACTGATACACTCATGAAGTTTTACAGCAGAGAAGATTCGAAACAAGCATGAAAGAGAAATAATTTTCACCACCTAAGTTGTTTCATCTAACCATATCCTCTTTCTCCAAATGTCCAAAAAAAAAAACTACAACACAAGGTGATTTGGAACAGAAACATATTGATTCCCAGGAGTCTCTGGCAAATGTTAACACCTTTTCTTCCTTAGATAACTTAATCTTTTGTAACCAAGAAAACAAAACAAAATAAAATGCTGTTTTGCAAGAATAGCTTTGTCTTAAATTCTTAAGGAGACATATGCCAAGTAATTTAGTAATTATATGGCTGAAGGAGTTTTCATGCTTTTTGTTCCACTGAAACAGATAACTAACCTAAAGACAGATGGTCCCAGAGAAAGCAAAACTAATGGTTCTGTTGTCTGAAGTCACCCCAGGAGAAACACCTTTGCAGCTGGTCGTCTTGAGGAAAGGACTCTGGGCCATCTGTGCTCTGTATACACACTGTCAGGCTGGGGCTACCCGGCGGGGGCTACCTCTGCAGCACGGGGATAACTGCACACTGACTTGCTTTCAGATCCAAACTGCTCCAGTTTCTACTCAGAACGTCTTGTCATCTTGCCTTCCTCCACCTACCAGTAGGGAGGGGGGAAATACTGTGCCAGCCTCCTAGGACTTTTTTCAAAGATAAAGAGTGGGATAATTTATCAAAGATGTGAGACTCATAGGTTTTTCTCAAAAGCAAATTCCCAGCCTCACTTTCTTTCAGCAAAGATCTAGAATATGATTTTTTTCTTTTTAAATCTTGTTCTGATCCATATGGAGAGAGTTAAGGAAAGTCTTCAAATCTCAACTCCAAAATTAGTCAAAGATACTCTTGTTGCAATTAACATTATTTGATGTATAATTTTTCCTTACAGCAAAGGGTACTTTTTAACATTGAAAAGTTGTACATAATTTAATATGGAGAAAGCTGTCTCCTTCTTATAATTTTCTTTAAAAAATAAGCATCTCGAACAGCATAATAGCAAACACCTATAAAACACTCTGTCTAATATGCACACATATTAGTCATTTAACCTTTAAAATCCTATGAGAAAGGTACTATCATTATTATTATATCATTATTACACCCATACCCTTCTTAGATATGAGAAAATTGAAAAACAGAGAGCTTTATTTTCCCAAGGGCACCAAACAAAAGAATGATAGAACTATGCTCTGGACAGAGCAGTCTATGCTTTAAACCACTAACCTGCTTCTGCATGAATGAGATTCTATAATCTAATCATTCTGGTGATATTTGATTCCCCCTTTTCCAAAGGTGATGGCCCTTTAGAGATGGCAAGTCAAAATTTTCCAAGTAGAGGTTAAACAGTACATTTCCAATGCAGCCTTTTAGCTCTAGCCCTGGGCTAACCAGCTTAGCCTTGGGTAGCAGAACAAAGGGCCTTAAAAACAAACATCTTTGATGATTTAAATGATCTTTATGATTAATTAATAAAAATTAATCCAGAATAGAGTCATCTCCTTGAAATGGCATAAATCTAACATTTCACTGCTATGGAATTAATCAATATCACCTGATGATTTTAATGAGTATGATGGATCTTGGGCTCGATTCTGATGGGTTTTGAATAGAAATGTATTCTTTCAAAATAAGGCTTTGTTCATCACCTACATTTGAAAATCTAGGTTCTATGTTGATCATACTGTATCACTCACAGTTCAAATAAACTTTTGTGGTAGATACTGCACTGTGCCCCCAGAAGTGAAACAAGTACTGCCCTGACTGCCCCAAGTATTGACTGCTAAGAATTCTCAACTGAGCCTGTCTCGAGGAGTTGACAGTGTCTAATGAGAGTCATTTCATGCAAAGTTCTGCTCTTTCCTCTGGATCTCCAATGCCCAAAGATGGTCCATATCAAGTTATTGTCCCTTTTGTCTCTATTTGTTTCATTCTCGAGCCATCCAGGCTCTCCTGTGCCCCATGCAATCAGCCGAGGCCTTTCTTTAACCCCTTTGAAGTTCAACTTCTTCCTCTGCCCAATCCTACTTAATTTTTCTAGAGCAAGGATGTCCAACCTACAGCCCACAGGACACAAGCTTTTTTGAGAACTTTTTTGGCTTATCTGTGGTGTGACATATCTTGAAAAGTGTGCATGGACTTCTTTTTCTAATCAGCTTTTCTGAGCGTTTGTGTATTTAAACTGTGACCCAAGACAACTCTTATTTTTCCTCTGTGCAGCAGAGGAAAATAAAAAAGGTTGGACACAAAAAAAAAAAAAAAAAGGTTGGACACCCCTGTTCTAAGGTATTGATCCCAACAACACTTTCCCCAGTAAACCAGTATGAAAACTTGCTTCTAAGTCTGTTTCTTGAAAAGCCTGACCTGCAGCAATTGTTTAACAAAAGGTTTAATCTTCCTGCCTTCTACAGACGACACTGGTATAGTCCTCTGCTCTCACGTGATGAACAATATTTGTATGTCTGTGATACATGGGCACAATGTCTCTGGCAGAGATAATTTCTCAGGTCAATATAATTAGGAAAATTTTACTTCAGTCGAGAGCTGAACCATTGGAGGACTTCATCGTAATGTCAGCACTCAAGATACTCCCATAACATAAACTAAGAAATCTCAAAAGATTCAATGTTAAAATTGTGCAGTCTGCAAAATAAGCACTAATGACTTTTCTGCACTACTGACTCAGTCTATGAAATTAAAATTTCTTTACAATGGCCAATAGTTCTATTTAAAATTATGATTTCAACAATCCTAAAATTTTGTAGACCACTTACCTTTGGCAAAGGTAGGGCCAATATTCATCTGGAAAATGTTTTAAGACCACATGTACATATGTCTCTTCAGCCTTCTCCATTTTGTTTATGCAAGATTTATCAGTTGAGAAGTTTTCATTCTAAAAAATGGAGATGGATGATGACCAAAGAAAAGTATGCTCCATGGCAAGAAACTTTGTTCAGGAGGCACCTGTGGCTCAAAGAGTAGGGTGTCAGCCCCATATGCCAGAGGTGGCGGGTTCAAACCCAGCCCCGGACAAGAAAAAAAAAAAACTGCAAAAAAAAGGAACTTTGTTCAATGACCACAATGTCCTGTCCAGTTTTCTGTATTGATTTTGTCCAGTTTTTCTCAATCAGAGAAAAACAAAATTTCTATAACACAACAGCTTAAAAACGGGCAAAGGAAAATGAAAAAAAAAAACAGCATCTCTCTAGCAATTCACAGCATCTTTCAAGCCTATTTTTACAAAACTGTTCTGGGCTTATAATTCCTATTGGTAACTATGAGATTGTAAATGTACCTATATATTTGAAGCCTAAATAAACCTAAACAATTTCCCACAGAATCTAAAATTTGAATCTGAAACTAATAAATTATTGTGTTCACTAAGCCATGTTTCCTGGAACTTGTAACTTTTAAGTCACTGATTATTTTTTATTGATTTAACAGTATCTTTCCATGTATCTCTATATTCTTTACAGTTTTATCTTTGGTTCAAAAAAGAAAAGTGACTTAAACCCAGATTTGTATTGACTTATTCTTGTTTTACTTGTAGTAGATTTTAATTTCCAAAGATGGTGACAACACCATCTCCCAACCTATTTATTTTTTTACAATGTAACCTTGACATCCTCACCATGAACATGCACTATGACCTCTTTTTGGAAACTTGTTGGACCCTTGTAACTGCTTTGTGCAACTGAATGTGGTAGAAGTGAGCTAGTATGACTTTCAAGTCTAGATTATAAAAATGCAATCATTGGGGCTTTGCTTTTAAGACTCAGTTGTTGTAAGGAAGCCCAACCAACATGAGCAAATGCACCCCTTCATCAGACAGAATTCCCTCGACCCACCCACCCTCAGTTGTGATAACTAAAAATGTCTCTGCACATTGCCAAATGTCCCCTGTTAGGCAAAATTGCCACTAGTTGAGAATCACTGGTCATAAAAACAACACAGAAAAGCCTCCAGGCAACCATGAAGCCTTTGCCTAAAGGGTACAAAGTTCATACTGACACCAAGAGTGTCAGTGCCCACATCATGTGAAGATTGGTGGCCTTTTCTTATAGCTAGGTACAGGAGGATCTGGCTATACTTTGTAATAAAGGCCTCAAAGCAGTGCTGTCATACACGTAACACCCTACAAAAGTTTTAGAAACCCATCTTTTATGCTTAATTCTTTTATTATAGTTCCTCTTCACAGTACCCAGGATGAGGCTATGTAGCTCATCTAGAGGACAAGTGATAGACACTGAAGACTCTCAATACCCTCTCAAAAGCTTCCTTCGGGACTCAAGATATACCCTAATATATGAGAATATGAAGATAAGCATAACTTAGCCTCAGCCTAGAACCTTTACCTTAATCATGTATGAAATAAGAAATGTTCACAGCAGGACAGAACAATAAATAACTATATTGACCTTCTGTTCACATTTTTATTCCCAAATCTTTGCTGGAAAACATTAGCTAAAAACCATTAGCTAACATTTGCTTTTTTCACTTGAGGGAATCTAGGCAAGTTAAGTGACATTAAATGAGTATCTTTCCATGTTTCTTAAAGTAGCCAGGCTGCTTTTCCAATGGTCTTTTTCCAAGTGGGATTCCCTCGAAGATACTTCTCCATTTCAATACCTTAAAATTGATGTTATCTCCTGAGTTCCAGGCAGTAAAGATGCAATAACTCACACAGCTTTCTGCTTTCCTGCTGGTCTGTTTATAGAAGAGGAGGCTTGCTTACAAATTATTGAAATAGAAAAGCCAGATAATGGTGTGTTTTGAGAACAGCCTCCAAAATACTATTTGTGCTCAATCCCTCTTGTGTTTTAAGACTGTGTTCTCTGGCTATGAGAGTTCTGGTTTAATGTGAAGGATGCTGATGTGGACCAGCCCCCACATAACTATCTTTAAAAAGTAGGCATCCATATGGACATTATCAGGAAGCATATGTTGGCCACTATTGATGATTTTAAAACTTATGATTGCAAATATTCTTACCTAGGATTTACAATTAGATAAGGCAAATTTTTTTCTTCCTTCTCAATCTTACCCAGTGCTCCAGAGATGAATTTGAGACTGTCTTTCAAGACTGATTGACTCATGTGAGACATGGTGGCTCACGTCTATAATCCCACCACTTTGGAAAGCCAGGGCAGGAGGATTGATTGAGGCCAGGAGTTTGAGACCAGCCTAGGGAACATAACAAGACCTTATTTCTAAAAATAAAAATAATAAATAATTTTTTTAAAGACTTTTTGACTTACTACCTCCTGCTTTAGTTACTCTGAGTAAGGCTTGAGAATTATTCTATATTCTTAAAAAGTTAGAGAATTCTTTACCTATTATAGAATAATCTAACATTGGAGGTTTTTTCAGGGGGGATACTATGATATTGAAAGTGAGATTTGAGGGCTTTTCCCACTATAGCAAAATTGGTATGTATGATGTTCTTAGTATTGTATTCAAGAATAGGAATATTCCAGAATTTCAAATAGTCTTAGACATGAATATTCAGGTTATTTATGATAAAAATGGAACTCATCACTCACATAAATGCCAATGACTCTGACCTACCTGCCCTTGTATAATAGGGAACCTGTCAGGGAAGCACTTGGGATACAGAGCACATGTTTTGGAGGACAGCGTAGTTGAACAGAGCAAAGCCCCAAGAAGAAAAAGCATCTTGTTCTTTCCAAAAATGAATGAGTGAATGGGGAGTCACAGGTCACAGGCCAATGGTGTTTAACAATTGCCTTCATTGTAAAGAGTAGCAGGCTCCTCATCCCCAAATCCAATGGGAAAACTATTTCAGGCAATAGTGCTTTTTGATTGATAAAAAGAAAAGTATAACATTAAAACTAAGTTTGTGACAGAGTATGACCTTTGCATAATTTTTAAGGGAAGAAAAACTAATAAAATATTATTAAAACTGCACAGCCAATCAGCAGAGCAACTCTGAGTTAATTAAACTAAAGCTTTCATTTTGGGTGAAGCTCAACAGCTTCTTTGTCTTATCCCCTAGACTTTCTATTTGCTTGACAGTGGAGATTAGTTTTTGCTTCAAGACTTTAGGGTAAGAAGAGTGAAATTTTCCACATAGACTCTTTGCTAAGAATCAAAGCAGGGAGGTCTCACTAGGAACATAAGGAAGAGAAAAGGCAGTAGAGAAGTCATGTTTTTTTTTGCGATCAACCATGGGGTAATCACATGGGTTTTTTGCAATCAAACCTGGGGTAACATTTAGGGCAGATTTCTGAGCTCTGCTGTTTGTTTTTCTATTGTCACCTAACTATAGAAAAGTAAATTTGGCTCAGTGGTTAGGGCACCAGCCACATGCACCAGGGGTGGTGGGCTTGAACCCAGCCAGGGCCTGCTAAACAACATGACAACAACAACAACAAAAAATAGCCGGGTGTTGTGGCGGGAACCTATAGTTCCAACTTTTTGGGAGGCTGAGGCAAGAGAATCACTTAAGCCCAAGAGTTTGAGGTTGCTGTGAGCTAGGACACCTTAGCACTCTATCAAAGGCAACATAGTGAGATTCTGTCTCAAAAAAAAAAAAAAGAAGAAGAAGAAAGAAAAGAAATGTGATGGAACAAATGAAGTAAAAATGACAGAGAAAGAAATTAAATTAGCATATTCTGAAATACTCTCAGAAAGAATAAGAGCTATGCCAAATAATAAACATACACAGAATATTAAACTAAATGCAGCTAAAAGTGTCAAAACTATCAATATAAATTTAAATGTCTAATTTTACCCTTGCTGTGACCATTGTTGGAATGTCTTTGCTGCTACATTGGAAATATCTAGTCTATGAACTAAAAGTTGATGTGCAAGAGAAGAAAGTGTGTTCGAATGAAATTCTAGTTCATTTTATGCATTTCAATAGGACTGAGAGTTGGAATACAATATGGCTGTAGTGCTGTCGTGCTCTGTACTCTGTCCAGATCATGTTTTGAGGGTAGACATATGCAATTCCCACTTGCGGAGAGCTCACAGCTGCATCCCACACTGGGAATTGGCTCTACCACTGAGAACTGCCTGGTTGAAGCTTTTACTTTCTGGGGAGGACCATGCCACAGCTCATGATGACCTGCTGTGGCAAATATAAAGGTCCTTTATCCCTCTTTCCTCTATTTGGAAGAGCCTGAAGGATCATCCCAGACCTAGAGCTCTCCATGAGATCAGCTGAAGCCTCCCTTGCAACTGCATTGGGGGTCAGCTTCTTTCTTCCCAGCCTTGCCATCCCAACTTCCCTGCCAGTGTGTCTACCAAGAAGTCTCCCCAATAAACCTCCACTGCCATCTGCAACTCCCTATCACAGTATCTCTTTCCAAAGAACCCAGTTTAAGTGAGATGATGCCAGGAACTTCTCCAGAAAGAAGAACCTAAACTGGATTCTGGATGGATCATCTATCTGCCAGGTGGCTGGCCATGTGGCACAGCACCAGTGGCAAATAGAGCATACATATTAATAATAGCACTGGGCATGCTCTAGTGTGCAGTCGTTATCAGTTTCTCTGGCAGAACTCTGGCATGGAGGACCAGGGGACTGGGAAGCACTAGTTAATGCAACATGTCTTGCTTTTGAGAAATATGTGGGAAAAGATAACTATGAGGATGGAATTGGATGGCTGTTGAGTGTTATTGATGCATGAAAAGAAATGGTGACTGACTAAAGGGAATCACAGGCTAAATTAAGAAAGAAATGAAAGTGCCTAAGGTGCTACAGAATCTGGGTGATGTTTATTGCTAGTACTCAGAGAGTATGCCTCCAAATACGAATCCCAAGAGTGCCAGCCCAAGGCAGGAAGGGGAGGAATGAGAAGCTGCTGAGGGACAGTATTAACGTGGGAGCACGCTCTCAGAAAACAGGTTTAACATCCAGGCAAAGACCCTAGATTCAAATAAAGCTCACACACCGCTCAGATGGCTCTTGGAAGCTTAGACAAAGCAATAGAGCCCAGTAAGTAAAGTGGAAATGCCAAAACTAGCATAACAGAGGGCAGAGGATAGAATAAGGAGATGATCAGTAGAATACAGAATTCCTAGAGGCAAAGTTGATGGGCAGCAGTTAAGGGAGTTCTTCGCTCTTACAATCAAGATGATCAGAAATCCCCAGAATAAATTGTGTATGTCTTGCCCAGGTTCCAGACATGAGCCTGGTCTCACCATTGAGTAAAGGAAGAGAGGCCAGATCCCTTCAAGGAAAGACTCTGAATCTCCACAGTAGGCATATTCTCATGATATGCTCAGAGGCTAGAAATAGTGAAAAGACTTTACCAACCCTTAAGGCACAAGAGGTGGAGACAATAAGGAGAGTTTGACTTGAATGTAAAGGCAAGATCATCAACAGAAGTCTTAGCTTTGGATGGACCCAACCATTGCATGAACCATGACCAGAATTGAGGTCCTGGAAGAGACACCCCACCTCTCTCTTCACTCTCCAGTTTCCACTGGTGCCTCTCTTTGACAACAGCTAGAAGCCAACTAACCTGCAAGGAAATCTAGCACATGGTCTTTAGGGACGGATTCTAGCAGAGAAGATGAAACATGGATATTCAAGTGAGGGAAAGAGGGGAAATAGAGAAAACAGAATAAACACTTTGAAAGAGGTTTCATTCCCACCATTTAAACAGATGAGATAACTGAGAGAATTCCCCCATTACACACACAAAATTGCAGGGAAAGAACACAAATCCAGGGCAAAGGATTCCCAAAGTAGGTACCTTTTAATCAGTACTTCATTTGTCTCTAGGCATCCTGAATTTCCATAAATTGCACAAAAATTACACTTCATTCCCAGAAGCACCTACAAGTTAGGTTCTCAATAAATGTTAGCTGGTAGGGTGGCACAGTTCTAACCTGGGAATTGGATCATAGAAAGCCGCTTCATAGCCAATTCGCTTCAAAGGGGAGGACGCATCATGTTTGGGGTTTGCCAACCCTTGTGAAGGTCAGTCCTTGTCATACTGGCCCTACTGATGTGCTTGGCATGAGATAACAGTGGGAAGCATCCTACTGGAACCCCTCCTCTGTGCTTCTGGGCTGTGTACTTTTTGGTGGGGTACAGGAAGACTTCCCAGGACGCAGTGGTTTTGAGTAAATCCTTTTCTAGACCCACAGCTCCTCTGTATATTGTTTCTAAAATAAATTTACCTAATAATGTGCCTTTAAGGCTGCTAATTCTCCTTTCATTCTTATCTCAGAATCATTCTTCTCCCACTTTCCAAAACAAATGTGCACCTCTCACTCACCCTGAGACCTCTGTATGCTTTGTCTCTCCAGTGACAAATCTCTGAGCCTCTAGGCAAGCAGACAATTGGAGAATACTTTGTTCTTGAGGGCCAGTACTTTAAGGACAAATTAAGAAATACTGAAAGGGTGACAAAATCACAACAAAGCACTCCGCCTTACCAGCCAACAAGCTTTCCAAATACCTAATTAGTTATTCATCCTAGAATTAGAGTTCAGAAACAAGATTGTCAGCAAGGTGCATTATCACTTTAAGTCACAAAATTAAGTCAGATTTTTTTTCTGACAGAAAACAACTGTTATTTGGCTCAACAATTTGACAGTAGGAACTGACCGTGTTCACCAGGTGATGTGACATGTGCCATGGGCTGAATGAGCCAAACCCATGGTTTTTATAAACATATATTTAAAACTCTTATGCAATATCCAATATGCTGGAAACTATATCCTTTGTAACTAATTAAATTTATGGCATGTGAACTTTAAAATGTGTGGGTACATAGATTTTCAAAAATTCTTTTGCTAAAAAAAAAAAAATTTCTTTTGCTGACTGCCAGCTCACATGAGGGAAAAACGTAATTAAATTCAAAAAGGGGGGAGGGTGCTTGGAAAGTTCCCACCCAATAAATATAATGCACCAGTATATGACACACTTCAGGGGTCAAGGATGTAACTACAACTGGTACTTTACCTTACAAATGCAAACAATGAAACCTAATCATATATACCCTCATATTAATCTGAAAAAGTTCTTTTGCAAAACAATTGGAGGATGCTATTCTAGAATTTGTAATAGGACAAATTTTAAATCTGGAAGGGGTATAGAGATTTGGTACAACTCTTTTTACAGAGAAGCAAACACACACAAAGAAAGTAAATGACCTGCAACCAATTTGTGGCAGACCTGGGATTAGAACCCGGGGATCGTGGACCCTAGGGAATGTTTCTATCTGATACACTTCTCTTCTGGAATTCCACCCTCTCTCCCCTCCAACTCCACCCAGGAAGCCCCCAGGGCCAAAGGCAGACACTGGTTAAATAAATGAACAATTCTCTTCAGGATAGAAGTGCAAAAGTAGGCAGAATCTGCTTGATTGCTTATCCTTAATAGAGTCTAGCTGTGACACCAGCAGAAAGAAATGGATGAAATCCCAGGAGTCAGAAGGATTAATATTAGTTGCAAGGATATCCTGATTGGCTACAGGTTACCTTACAGTCCCCGGCTAATCATTGTCCTAGAAGATAAATTTCACCAAAGCCTCACACAGTGATCACATCTGTCTCTTGAAATACGTGTTCCTTGAGTTTGCCCAGCTCCCTCTACTCGATTGCCAGACTTCAGCCTGGCACCTGGTAGCTTCTCGCTATGCCTCCCTTTCAGATTTAATTAGCGTAATACTCTGGGGTATTCCACAGGCCCCTCCCAGAAAAGCATAGTAGCCCTCATCTCTGAGCACAATAGATCACAATTTTGCTTTATAGGCAATGAAATTGTGTCCCCCCATTCTGTGTTATGAATGCAGTCATAACTCATAACTACCCTGTGTCACTTTTATACCTTATTTTTCTGAGGTTTGGTTTTGTTTTCTTTTTCTTTGTTTTTCTTTCTTTTTCCGATTGGTTGTTTTAAAGCTATTCTGGAAAATTTCTATTTTTCTGTTCAACTTAACTGAAAATGTTAAGAAGAACAGAAGATACATAACTTATCTCTGGGAGCTGATGAGGGAAAGCATTTAAGTTAGATTCAAGTGACTTTCACATGGAATGACTAATAGTGCTAACTAGACTAAAATTGAAAACTCTGTGTTAATAGCAAACGAGAATCACCCATGTTAAATAGGCATACTATTACAGTGGAACATTTAATAAGCAAAGTACAGAGGCCAAGAGGGCTCACAATAAAAATCATTGAAAGACATTCAGCAACCATTGATTTTTGAATGGATGACATTAATTTGTGAGCAATCAATACTCTTTTAATTGGAATTTTGCTGTGTCTCTGGGTACCTACAGAGCACAGTCTATTAAGGCAAATGATAAGTCCCCTTTCTGTTGGAGCTGAAAGCAAGGAATTGGAGAACAGATCTTGGATTAAGGCCTTTATTCCACTCACTACAATCATTTGGCTAAGAAAGAAAATTAAAGGAGCAGCTCTCCTTATCACAGACACTAAAGCTGAAGAGGCATTCTCTCCCTTCATATATTTAAACTCTTTCCTCACCGAAGTCCATCATTCACCCCCTCCTTGCCACTGTTTCAGAGGAGCAATGCCATAGATGGTAGAGATGGAATTTTACCTTCTTGGGAGATTAGATACCAGAAAGATTACAGACCAGAGCGAGAGTCCCAGATTTCCTACCAATGGCATCTCTTTCCACCCAGTGAGTGCAGTGACTTCTCTGCACTGCAGTTGCATCATCTATTAAATTAGGGTAATAATCTTTACCTGTCTGTTATTGTGGTAAGTATCAAAGGGCAGTAAAATTGTATGCCTGTGTGCTTTAAGACAGGATGATGACATTTGGCAATCAATGCTTCTGGACGAAGGTTCATGCTCTTGCCTTAACTGCTGAGCCATTACTTAAAACAGAAAAGTTCTCCAAGAATTAAGGAAACCAGCTAGTTACTGTAGACAGTGCACCATGGTCACATCTGTATCATGTTTCCCTGCCCTCTTTACAAATTTCACATCCTTCTCCAGGCCATTCCCAGAAAAGCTCACTGCCCTCTGAACTAGTCTGACCAGTGTCAGACGCCCTCTCAATGACAGACACACTGAGGGACAGGTGGGATGCTGCCCTGAAAACAACGAAGGGCGGTGAGAGCAGGTGCTAGAGGGGCTCACTGTCCCAACTGGCCGGAGTCTAGAGCACATCGGTCCTGAGTGGACGTTTGCAACATAGTCTCTCATCTCTCTGAACTATCATTCAATGGAGAAATGCGTGAGATGAAAAGCCCCTTAAAAGGATAAACTGCAGCAAAATTGTGAAAGCCTTGAAAATGAAGGAGGAAACTGCCAGAAGAAACTGGAGTGTGTTATGTCCAAATGCATCATCTGTTCTGACAGGCAAATTTCACAAGGAGCCGAACCTTGACAATTCTCCTCCTCTGTTTTTTTAAAAACCGCTTCCCTGGCAACCCCTCAGTAAGCTGGGGCAGTCACACTGCATTGCAGGTGTGCTCTTTGCTGTCATCTCCCTCTGGGTGAGGCTAATTTATTCAGAGGAATGGTGCAGGTGGGGTGTGAGGGGGTGGGTGTGAGATGGGAGCTGCTGCAGAGCTCTGGTGCCCCCGGGATGAGTCCCCTGCTTTGCAGTAAGACAGAGCATCTTCCTCTTATGCTCAGCTCTTATCACTGAGAAAGTTTTCCATCTCTGAAATGCTACTGAGAGGTGATGGGTTAGATTGTTTGCTAGGGGGAGTCTGTTTTACTTCTTTGATAGTAAGTGGGATATCAAAACAATGCCAATTCACAACAGGGTGTTGACATATTGTATAAACCTCATAGCAGAGCTGGCAACATAATGGCCCTATCTCAAACAGGGAGAGTTTGGTATTTTAAATGGTGAAAAAGGAAGACAGTATAGGAGAAGGTTAAAAATAAATGAACGAAACCTGTATTACAAGGTTTCTAGTATGACTGTATCAGAGGCAAAGTGCAAGCACACATGCATGCACCTATACAATTAGCAAATATAAGACCAACATAGAGTAGGGACTAAATCCTTAAAATCCTCCTCAGATGAAGACTGAGTTCTGTGATTTTTAATAAATATTAATGTAATATGGCTTCCTGTGGTCAAAAGAGGTTAAAAGCAACAGAAAGTTTGTCTTTAGGCATGGCTAAAATACTATAGGCACAGGTAAATTCCATTTTATATATGTTTGCAGCAATAATAGAGGATATATTTTTTTCACTGAGCTGTGTGTTTCTATTTTAAGTTCTTAAACTTCTCCACTATCCTGGCCCAGAGGTGATTTGGAAGTTGACCCAGAGTATTCTGCAGAAATGTGTCAGTCTTTGAACCTCATAATGGAGCTTCCCATATATGTCACTTGGTAGCTCCTTTACTAGGCGAACAAATGCTAAATTCTTATATTTTCTCAATAAATTGAAATATATTACATTCTTTGTTCCAAATCCCAATTCCTCTCCCCACTATTACTCGCCTAGTCAATAAATATTTATTTACTGAGTTTCTGCAGTTCACAGGGCATTGAAAAAATTAAATGAAAATTTTAAAACCCAGACTTGCCCCCAAGGAAACGTGCATTCCATAAGGAAATTAAGGAACTTAATGAATTATTGTATAATCAAGGCAATACTCAAGCAAATAATATTTTCTCGACAATTCAAGAAAATAATACTCAAAACAAAAATGTAATGAAGTACTGAAGTGATTCAGAAAGGAAAGGGATTATTTTGCTGGGATTAACAAGAAAAATTTTTATGAAAGAAATGACATTAAAACTGAATTTTGGAACAAAGTTAAAATTTAGAAAAACTAAATAATGGAAGAGCAAAAAGCATTTCAAAAAATGCAAGAGCTACAATAAAGCAGAGACTAAGAGAGAATTATGTTAGATTGAAGAATAACAAGTGGTTCTGTCTGACTGAAACACAGACTCAATGAAAGAGATAGAAATAAAAATGTAAGACAATGGAGGGCATTAAATGCCATGATAAGAATTTTTATTTTTTAATTGACAATAATAATTTTGTATAGTTATTATTAAGTGTTTTGTTTCGATCTATGTATAAATTACAGAAAGAGTCAACCAAGCTAATTGATATGTCCATCACCTCACCTACTTTTTTGTGGTTAGAATGTTAAAAATCTATTCTCTTAACAACCTTGAAATACATGGTGCATTTTTATCAAATGTAATTACCATGAAATGCAATTCATTTCTCCACTAAATATATTCCTTTAGGCTAACTAAAATATTTTGTCCTTTCATCAACATCTTTCCTCCCCCAATTTCAACTTCTCTCCTCCAGCTCGTGGTAACCACCTTTCTATTCACTTTTCTATGGTGTCAAATTTTTAAGATTTTACATCCAAGAGTTATCGTGTAGCATTTGTCCATATGTGCCTGGCTTATTTCACATAGTACCCTCAGTTTCCTGTTGTTACAAAGGGCAGAATTTCCTTCTTATTTAAAAATGAATAGTATCCCACTGTGGGTATGTACCACATCTTCTTTATCCATTTATCCACTGATGAACAGTTAGGTTGCTTTCATGTCTATTGAAAGATATTGTGAACGGTGCTACAATAAACGTGGAGTGCAGATATTTCTTGAAATATAGATTTGGATTTCTTTGGACATACAACCAGAAATGAGATTGTTAGGTCATATGGTAATTCCATTTTTAGTTTTTTGAGAAACCTCCATTTTTCCAAAATGCTTATACTAATTTACATCCGCCAACAATTCTCCTTTCTCCATATCCTTATTAAAATCTTAGCAGTCGTCTGTTTTTATAATAATCATTTTAATAGCTGTGAGGTGATATCTCATTATGGCTTTAGTTTGCACGCCCCTATTGATAAGAGATGTTGAATATTTTTTTCATCTATCTCTTGGCCATTGTATCTCTTCTTCTAAGAAATATCTGTTTAGATTCTTTATCTAAATTTTAAAGACTGTGATTTCATTGATGCTGTGTTAAATTTCTTACATATTTTAGAATTAGCCCTTTATCAGATGTGTGTTTTTTTCCAAATATATTCTACCAATCCATAGGTTGTAGATCACTCTGTCAATTGCTTCCTTTGCTGTAAAGATTTTTAATTGAATGTAATTCTATTTGTCTACTTTTGATTTTGTTGCCTATGCTTTTGGAGTCTTACCCAAGAAAACATGGAGCTTTTCTGTTATTTTTTTCCTTGAGTTGCTTTATAGTTTCAGGACATAAATTTAAGTCTTTTATTCATTTTGAGTTGATTTTAATATATGATGCAAGAAAGATCAAATTTCATTCTTCTGCATGTGGATAATTACTTTCACTAACCCCAAGGAAGAAAATGTCCTTTCCCCATTGTGTGTTCCTGGTTCTTTTATGGAAAATCAAGTGATTATAAATACTTGGGTTTATTCCTAGGATTCCAATCCAGAAGTTATTTTCAATAATTTTGTCTTTTAATCTTTGTACTTGTCACTGCCATTCCTCAAGCAAGATTTAAGAGCAAAGACCTCACACAGAGACTGTAAAAGTTGGGCCCTCTATATGTAGTACAAGCCCCTCAACCCTCCAGAAGAAGCTAGAAGTGGAGGTTTCTTTTCCATTATAAGACTTTGTGCTCAGATGGGGTTGATGGGGGAGTGTATCTCCACTTTTCCTACCTTTCTGTGTGGATATTTTCCCAGTCATCTGAAGAGAGGACATGTTCTACTAAATTCTAGCATATCTTAGAGGTAATTTATGCATAGGCGTGTGCTCAGTACATCTCTGGGACAAAGGATAGTCAGAAGTCTCCTGCCACGTTGCTAATGTCTCTAGAATAAGGATTTTTGAGGACAGACTATTTAAAATATTTTGCACAAAAATATTTAAGCACAAATGCCCTGATGTAATTGACCTGGCAATCCTGGGTAAGACATATTTATATAGGGAGAAAGTATATGTATTGTTAAATTAATTTTAGCCTAAGCCTGTCTCTTTGCATATTTTAAGTTTGCCCTAAAGATTTCTCTGCACATGGTAAACTATAACCTAACTGGATGTGTAAACAGGCTATAATCTACCCTTGTACCAACCACTGAGTTTCCCCAATCAAAGGTAGTCAGCTGTTCAAACCATCTTCACATATGGCAAATGCCAAGTTGTAACCGATCCAGCTGTACCTCACTTCATTTTCTGTTTGTCACTTTCCTTTCTCTGCTCATAGATCTTTGACCACAAGGCAGCATCAGAGTCTCTAAACCTATTCTGGTTCAGGAAAGATAGGCGGAGTGCTGCTCAATTCACGAATCTCTCTTTGCTCAATTAAACTCTGTTAAATTTAACTTGTCTAAGGTCTTTCTTTTTATAATACAAACTAACTGAAACTATTTAAGTACATGAGCCTGAAGGGCTACAGTCAGTGAGAGTGGAAAAGGAAAAAGAGAAAAGTAAGAGTCAGCAGAGCCATGAATGAAGAGAAAACAGAAACTGGCATCAATTAGAGCAAGAGAGAATAACTAGAGTTCATGAGTTTTACAGCCCATGTGACTAGAAATAACAGTCTCTTTGAAAGATGAGAGAGAACAGTTACTAAGATGTGATTACATTAGGAAGACACTGGCATGAATAAGTGAAACCAGTGGTAGTTGCCTGTGGGGGAAGGCCACAGAAAGCAGAAATAGCAACTTTTATCAGTAAATACACGCAAACACACACACACACACATACATACACAGAGAAAGTGGGGAAATATTTAATAAGCAGTTAATTTGACTTCTAGAATAAACGGTGCAACTTCCCTGCTAGGAGTAGTCAGAAAAGGTCAAAGGGACCAAAGAAAAAAGGACTGAATGCCATTGGCACTCTCCACTGGATGATGGGAATGTGAGTTGACCAATTTCTGAAAAAGATTTTGATATTTCCATTAAAAATGTTACAAAATAAAGCCAAGTTATTTCACTTCTATAATTGTAAGGTAAGTAAAAGATCCAAATATGAAAAATCATCTCAAAGTTAATTACTCTTACATATTACCAAAATGAGTCAAGTAAAGATTCCATATCTGGTTAGGGGTCAAGTTTACTTCAGTATAAACATTTATCAAAACTCATCAACTTGGTCATGTAGGAGTGGTCTGGCCAATCACTACTCCAAACCCACTTATCTGCTCATCTAGCCAAAGGTGGAATCAGTGGAAAAGCTCTGGTAACATGAATGACAAGAGTAGATCAACCCCCCACCCCAAGGAACAATTTGGTGGACACAATTGAAGATCCCATTCATAAACAGATAGCTGAGATGTCAGAAACCAAATTCAGAATTTGGATTGTAAATGAGATCAATAAAATAGAGGAAAATTTGGAATTAAAAATTCAAGGAGCATTTCAAAAGTTGTCTCAAGAATTTAAGGAATTCAAAGACAAAATCATCAAAGATTTTGACACATTGAGATAAGAAGTTGCAGCCCTCAAACATCTGAGAAATACAGTAGAATCCCTCAGTAATAGAATGGAGCAAGCAGAAAAAAGGATTTCTGGCATTGAAGACAAAGCTTTTGAACACTCCCAAACTCTCAAAGAAGAAGAGAAATGGAGAGCAAAAACAGATCAATTTCTCAGAGAGCTCTGAGATGATTCAAAGAGAAGCAATATTTGCCTGACAGGGATCCCTGAAGGCGAGGAAGTGGCTTTGCAAGGCACAGAGGCTCTTCTTCACAAGATTATGCAAGAGAACATTCCAGACATGTCAAGAGATTCTGAAATTCAGATAGCAGACTGTTTCAGAACCCATTCGACTCAACCCAAATAAGACATCCCCCAGCACATCAAATTAACTTCACTAAAGTTAATATGAAGGAGAAAATTCTGAAAGCAGCCAGATGCAAGAAAACCATAACCTACAAGGAAAAAAATTAGATTAACTGCAGCTCTCTCTGCTGAAACCTTTCAAGTTAGAAGATGGTGGTCATAGACTTTTAATCTCTTAAAACAAAATTACTTTCAACCCAGGATCCTATATCCAGCTAAACTGAGTTTCATTTATGATAGAGAAATTAAATACTTTAACGATATTCACATGTTGAAGAAATTTGCCATAACTAAACCAGCTCTCCAGGATATCCTCAGACCTATCCTACATAATGACCAGTGCAATCGGGGGGACAGAGCAAGATGGCAGACTGGAAGCAGCTTCCGAAAGAGGCACCTGTCCAAAAGGAAATATAGCCGCCAGAAACTGCACAATTAAGCTGAAGACTGGGAACCCAGCTGAGAGAGAGAAGTGATAACTGCAGGTCACCTCCACAGAGGCAAGCTGCCACTCCAAGAAAGCAAGCTTCAGGTACAAAATTCATCTGAATGGAAAAGTGTCCATCCCCTCCCCCAAGAGAACTGTGGGTTTTTTGTCTTTCTGTTTCCATTCTTTTTTCTCTTCATTTGCTCCTGCGGGTTTTCTACAGATGAGTGTTGAACTGTGAACCTCTTGTCTCACCCCACGAGTAAGTGCTATGGAAAGTGGGGACTGCTTCCACAGAGGGACCTTTATGTGACTCTGAATACTCTCTTGCTAGGCAGGAAAACTAAACTGGAGTTTTCCTTGCCATTTTGAACTTATAGTACACTCTTCCCCCCTACCTTACAAACCAGAAGCCTAAACCCTGCTGAGACTGAGGGAGGAGGTTCGGGAGAAGAGCCACCACCTCCCTGCCCACCAGACCAAGAGCCCCTCTGGCAAGAGATTCCAAGTGGAATGGTGAGCCTCCCTCCAGCCAGGGCCTACGCCACCAATCGTGCAGCCACAAACCCCACGCCAGACCAAGGACTCCACCAGTAACCCCATGGCCCCATGCCCCACGCCTGCTGCACCTCGGACCTCCGCAGGCCCACCCCCAGCCAAGGACTCCATCAGGAACCCTGCAGACCCAAGCCCCACGCCTACCAGGCCTACAAACATCCGCCCGCAGCCAGGGACTCCACAGGCTCTCCCCCAACCAGGGATTCCACAGGTCCCCCCTGTCCAGGGACTCCACTGGTGACCCTATGGCCCCAAGCCCAGCAACACCAGACTTCCACACGACTGCCCCCAGCCAGAGACTCCACCTGCTGCCGCATTCATTGGGCCTATTCACACCCACCTCTGGCCAGGGACTCTGCCGGCGACTGCACAGCATAGCACCCCCCGCCCACTGGTCCTATGCATGCGCAACTATGGCCAGGGAATCTGTAGGCCTGCCCCCGGCCAGGGACTCCACCAGCGACCATGCAGCCCCACACCCTGCGCCTGCCAGGACTCCACAGGCCTGCTCCAGCCAGGAACTCCGGGAGCCGTGCAATCGTGTCCTCTTTCCCATACCCTCCCTACCTCCACACCGGCCTCTTCCAGGGACTCCAGAAGCCACACAAACAGGGCCAACCCATCGGAACTATCCTTGCCTCTGCGTAGAGCCTTCTCGGCCAGAGACAACTGGAGCTGTGGCTTGTTTCCAAAGTCACTGGGTACCAGGCACTCCCAGAACCGTGTACACCATCCCCCGCCCTGCCTCTGGATCCTGGGGTGCCACACTCCAGAGCTGCTCCCACAGCCAGAACTACCTGACTGGGGCAGTTCCAAAGGAGCTACATGGGGTCACTCCCTACAAAGATCCACCAACAACAGAGTGATCCTGCCAGGGTCTAATCTTGGAGAGACACCTCCCCAACTCTGAGGACTGCCAGAGGCAATGGTAAAAAACAATCATGAGGCAGAATCAATGGAAGAACTATGGCAATAGGAATAATCAGAGTAGATCAACTCCCCCAAGGATCGACAAGGCAGACACAGCACAAGATCCCATACATAAACAAATGGCTGAGATGTCAGAAATCGAATTCAGAATCTGGATAGAAAATAAGACCAACAGAATGGAAGAAAAGATGTAATTAGAATTTCAAGAAGTCTCAAAAAAAGTCTCAAGAATTCAACAAATTCAAAGACAAAATGACCAAAGATTTTGACACATTTAGACAAGAAGTTGCAGCCCCCAAAGATCTGAGAAACACAGTAGAATCCCTCAGCAACAGAATGGAGTAAGCAGAAGAAAGGATTTCTGACACTGAGGAAAAAGCTTTCAAATACTCCCAAACTTGCAAAGAGGAAGAGAAATGGAAGGCAAAAACATATCACTCTCTCAGAGACCTCTGGGATAATTCAAAGAAAACCAATACTCACCTTATAAGGATCCCCGAAAGCGATGAAGCGGCTTCACAAGACACAGAGGCTCTTCATGAGATTATGAAAGAGAACTTTCAAGACATGCCAAGAGATTCTGAAATTCAGATAGCAGACAGTTTCAGAACTCCAGCATGACTCAACCTGAATAAAACATCCTCCAGACACATCACAATCAATTTCACTAAAGTTAATATTAAGGAGAAAATTCTGAAAGCAGCCAGATGTAAGAAAACCATAACCTACAAAGGGAAGAATGTTAGAATAACTGCAGATCTCTCTGCTGAAACTTTTCAAGCTAGAAGAGGGTGGTAATTGACTTTTAATCTCCTAAAACAAAATAACTTTCAACCCAGGATCCTGTATCCAGCTAAACTGAGTTTCATTTATGATGGAGAAATTAAATACTTTAATGACATCCACATGTTGAAGAAATTTGCCATAACTAAACCAGCTTTTCAGGATATTCTCAGACATATCTTCCACAATGACCAGCGTAATCCTCCACCACAAAAGTAGACCCACTCAGAAACTTTTGATCAAATTCCAGTTTCCATAGCCATGAAAGGATTAAAAATGTCCAACAGACTTTCAAAAGGCTTATCAATATTCTCAATTAATGTGAATGGTTTAAATTGTCCTCTGAAAAGGCACAGGTTGGCTCACTGGATACAAAAACACAGGACAGATATCTGCTGCATACAAGAATCTCATCTTACCTTAAAAAATACATATAGACTCAGGGTGAAAGGACGGTTATCTATATTCCAGGCAAATGGAAAGAAGGAAAAAGCAGGTATTGCAATCTTATTTGCAGACAAAATAGGCTTTAAACCAACAAAAGTAAGGAAGGATTAGAATGGACACTTCATATTTATTAAGAGCAATACTCAATATGATGAGATTTCAATTATTAATATTTATGCATCCAACCAGAATGTGCATCAATTTTTAAGAAAAACTCTAACAGACATGAACAACTTGATATTCTCCAGTTCCATAGTAGTCAGGGATTGTAACACTCCTTCAGCAATGCTATATAGATCCTCCAAAAAGAAGCTAAGCAAAGAAATTTTAGATTTAAACTTAACCATTCAACATGTGGATTTAACAGATATCTACAGAATATTTCATCCTAACAAAACTGAATACACATTCTTTTCATCGGCCCATGGAACATACTCCAAAATCAATCACATCTTAGGTCACAAATCTAAACTTAGCAAATTTTAAAAAATGGGATTATTCTTTGCATCTTCATGGACCATCATGGAATAAAAGTCGAACTCAGTAACAACAGGAATCTGCATACTCATACAAAAACATGGATGCTAAATAACCTTATGCTGAATGATAGATGGTCATAGATGAGATTAAGAAGGAAATTGCCAAATTTCTGGAACAAAACAACAACAATGAAGACACAAATTATCAGAACCTCTGAGATGCTGCAAAGACAGTCCTAAGAGGTAAATTTATAACCCTGCAAGCCTTCCTCAAGAGAATGGAAAGAGAGGAAGTTAACAACTTAATGGGACATGTTAAACAACTGGAAAAGGAAAAACATTCCAACCCCAAACCCAACAGGAGAAAAGAAATAACCAAATTTAGAGCAGAATTAAATGAAATTCAAAACAAAAGAATTATACAACAGATCAATAAATCAAAAAGTTGGTTTTCTGAAAAGATCCATAAAATAGATAAACCTTTAGCTAACCTAACCAGGAAAAAAAGAGTAAAATCTCTAATTTCATCAATCAGAAATGGTAAAGACAAAATAACAACAGACTCCTCAGAAATTAAAAAAATCCTTAATGAATATTGCAAGAAACTTTATTCTCAGAAATATGAAAATCAGAAGGAAATTGACCAATACTTGGAAGCACACCAACTTCCAAGATTCAGCCAGAATGAAGTGAAAATGTTGATCAGGCCTATATCAAGTTCTGAAATAGCATCAACTATACAAAAGCTCCCTAAAAACAAAAGCCCAGAACCAGATGACTTCACATAAGAATTCTACAAAACCTTTAAAGAAGAACTAGTACATATATTACACAACCTTCTCCAAAATATAAAAAAAGAAGGAATACTACCCAACACATTCTATGAAGCAAACATCACCTTGATCCCTAACCAGGAAAAGACCCAACAAGAAAAGAAAATTATAGACCAATATCCCTAATGAATTTTGATGCAAAAATATTCAACAAGATCCTAACCAACAGAAACCAGCAACACATCAAACAAATTATACACCATGACCAAGTCGGTTTTAGCCCAGGGTCTCAAGGCTGGTTCAATATACGTAAATCTATAAATATAATCCAGCACATAAACAAATTGTAAAAAATAGGCCATACGATTGTCTCATTTGATGCAGAAAAAGCTTTTGATAATATCCAGCATCCCTTCGTGATCAGAACACTTAAGAAAATTGGTAAAGAAGGGACATTTGTTAAACTGATAAAGGCCATCTACAGCAAACCCACAGCCAATATCATCTTGAATAGAGTTAAATTGAAATCATTTCCACTCAAATCAGAAACCAGGCAAGGTTGCCCATTGTCTCCACTGCTCTTTAACATTGTAATGGAAGTTTTAGCCATTGCAATTAGGGAAGAAAAGGTTATCAAGGGTATCCATCCAGGGTCAGAAGATACCAAACTTTCACTCTTCGCAGATGTTATGATTGTATACCTGGAAAACACCAGGGATTCTACTACAAAATTATTATAAGTGATCAAGGAATACAGCAGTGTCTCAGGTTACAAAATCGACACTCATGAATCAGTAGCCTTTGTACATGCCAACAATAGCCAAGCTGAATAAAAACAGTCAAGGACTCTATTATGTTCATAGCAGTGCCAAAGAAAATGAAATATTTGGGAGTTTACCTAACAAAGGATGTGAAAGATCTCTATAAAGAGAATTATGAAACTTTAAAAAAAAAATAGCTCAAGATGTTAACAAATGGAAAAACATACCATGCTCATGGCTGGGAAGAATCAACATTGTTAAAATGTCCATACTACCCAAAGCAATATACAATTTTAATGCAATCTCTTTTAAAACTCTATTGTCATACTCTAAAGATTTTTTTTTTAAATCGTTTTATATGGAATCCAGAAAAATCTTGAATAGCCAAGACATTACTCAGAAATAAAAACAAAGCAAGAGGAATTATGCTACCAGATCTCAGACTACACTACAAATTGATAGTTATCAAAACAGCATGACACTGGCACAAAAACAGAGAACACTTATAGTTCTTACACGCAGAATATCACAATATCATTTGACAAAAGAAGAAAAATGACATGGCAAATATGTATGTCTTACTCTGTGCTGTGTCCACTGGTTTACCTCAAATGATTCAGGAGCTGCAAAACCATATCCATGATGAGGGCCTTAGAGCAGACAGTAACCTTACTCAGGAAAATATGCCAACTCCATTTGTGGAATCAGTTTTGGAAGTATATGGTAAATTTGTTCAACTTATTAACACTGTTTTGAATGGAGATCAGCACTTTATGAGTGCATTGGATAAGGCCCTTACATCAGTTGTAAATTACAGAGAGCCCAAGTCTGTTTGCAAAGCACCTGAACTGCTTGCTAAGTACTGTGACAACTTACTAAAGAAATCAGCAAAAGGGATGACAGAGAATGAAGTGGAAGACAAACTCACAAGCTTCATCACTGTTTT
>CAUYON010069453.1:0-51257 GCA_963573935.1 Arctocebus calabarensis | reverse complement strand
GGATACAGTGCTGTGGCATTACAGCTCACAGCAACCTCCAATTCCTGGGCTCAAGCGAGTCTCTTGCCTCCGCCTCCCAAGTAGCTGGGACTACAGGCACCCGCCACAACGCCCGGCCATTTTTTGGTTGCAGCCATCATTATTGTTTGGTGGGCCCAGGCTGGATTTGAACCCGCCAGCTCAGGTGTACATGGCTGGCGCCTTAGCTTGCTGAGCCACAGGCGCCAAGCCAGAGAATTTAACCTTTTCGAGTAACAGCCTTATAAGTCCAATTTAAAATGTGAAACTGAATAATTGATTAAACTTATGATTTTAACTGGAATTTTACTGCATTCTTTAACACTATTAGAGCATCTAAGAGAACTTTTAGTTTTCTATGTATATAAATTCAATTTATTATAAAAATTATTTAATACCTTGGAGGCTTTGTTTGTTATCAGACAATTAAAAGACCTATAAAAGGAAATGAGTTAGACTATATATTAAATGTATAAATGTAGTTTAAAATATTTGATGTTATTTAATTGACTAAGTTGATAAATGGGACCATACATTATTTAAAAGTCATTTAAGGGTTGTTAGCATCTATTAGATTTTTAAGTAGAATATTTATACACAGAACTCAACAACACAGGAAATACAGGGTTGGGGATTTATAACTTTAATAAATTGAATATCAATATTTAAAACCCAAAGAAAACTTCTGAATAATTTGTCTAGAGAAGACCAAACATTTCATTTCCAATCACCTGGGCTCCCTGACTTGGGTTCAATGTTCTTCTCAAGCCATTTACATGGACCATTTTGCTCCCCATCAGGAAAACCTTTTAACTAGTCTGTTCTCCAGATCAGATTGAGCCGATCTAACTTATAAAGCAAGGTGAAATTTTTAGAAAAATCCCATGAAGAGTTTTAAAGAAACTTTCTTTCATGGGATCCAGGAATCTTCAAGGATAAGGAGGTAATATTTATGGCTCTCTCTGCTTCCTTTTCTCAGCCCACAGTCTACCTGCCACTAAACTTCTTTCCCTAAATGAAAGATTTGCAAATGTGCTAATACATTCAGTTTTGTTGTGCTTTTTGTCTCAAAGGATAAACTTATTCAAATAGTGTTACCTGGCTCTGGTAATCCATATCTTCAACAATCAGCACCCTGGACCTCAGTATTGATTTGCTTGAATCTTTGAACTATTTTCAATGTTATAACCCCGGAGGAGTGGTTTGTGGCAGAAAAATCTACTTCCATTAAAATGCTAAGTGTCAATTCACTAAAACAATTTTATTTTAGATTGACATTGAATTGAAGGAAAAGTTTTTCTAAGTCCTATCTAATTGAATCATAAATCAGAAAAACGACCTTCTGAAAGTGATGAAGAGTGCTAAGAATATGCCAAACTTCAACCAAGAATTGTATGAATCAGAATAGTCCCAGGTATCTAATGTACAATGAATGTGGAACTTCATTTAAGTTCAGAAAGTTGTAGCTATGTGGCACACATTGTAAGATCAATTGTGAACCTGTATAAAAGAGTATAGCATATGATAATTCCAATTAGTAAAATGTGTAGCTCAGTTTGAAGCCAAAAGTATATGTTTTATTTAAAGTGAAATGGGAGAACTAAAGCAAATTAAGAGATGTGACATAGGAAGACATGGAAATTTAATTTCTCTTGGACAAGTCTCTTTTTCTCTGAGTTTCAGAATCTTCATTTAGCCAAAGGAGTGGAGAGATAGCTGACCTGCCTAAATCCCAAAGTTGCTATGAAGATCAGTTGTCCTTAATTATGGCTTTCTTTCTTCTATAAAATCCTGTACAGTGATGATCTAGTTGTTCATATAAAATGGAATCAGAGACCTGGGGGGGAGTGGCTCACACCTGGAATCCTGGCACTCGGAGAGGCTAAGACGGGTGGATCGCTTGAGCTCAGGAGTTCAAAACCAGCCTGAGCAAGAGTGAAACCTCATCTCTACTAAAAATAAAAAAAAATAGCCTGGACGGAACCTACAGACCCAGCTTCTCTGGGGGCTGTGGCAGGAGGATCACTTGAGCCCAAGAGTTTGAGGTTGCTATGAGCTATGACACCACAGAAAAAAATAATAATAAATAAATAATAAAACTAAAGCAGAATAACTGGCCAAATGCATGACGTGATGTACACATCATTGACATTTCCAAAGATAACATTTGAATCTTTCAGGAACTTATTGGCCCTAATCTAACCTCCCGCAGTGTTCTGGTTATGAGGAACATTAAGCACATTATGATAGCCGAAATCTTCCATTGACTATTCTGGTGTCAGATCACAGAAAGAGATGAATTCCATTATCACTTTTTGGACAATGGAAATGACTCTTCTCAGTTTTCAATTATCTCTGTTTTTACCTCACCAGTCTTATTTTCTTATCTATGTTTCTTAATTTTTCTGTATATGAGAGAGGGGCATCAATTATATTAACATAAGATATAGCCCATAATTTTCCAGGACTCAAAAAACATTTTCTAGAACACAAAAACTAATTATAGAGAGTTTATAAAAGGGTCTCAGTCTTCATTAAATGCACAACTATTATTATTTCCCCAGTTACTTTCTATTTGTACTCTTTATTATTGTTGACAAATTCCGAAGCCTAAGACTCAATTATGCAAACTGCTTCTTGACTGCAATTCTGTCGCTGTTTACTGTTACTATTATCAAAAACGCCATGAAAGCTATGTCAACTAGTTCAATGAAAACATTTCAAACTGTATATAAAACCAGCACACTGTACCCCATGATTGCATTTATGTACACAACCATGATTTAATAATAAAAAAAGAATTAGCAAAACTGTCAGATTCTATCTCTAATTCCTGTAGAATTGTTCTATTGATGAATTGAAAATTGAACATGTGATTAATGGCCTCTTGGAAATACATTCTCTTAGAATCATTTTCAAGTCATGTATTCTGTATTCTGAAGTACAACCAAAATAATTCTTTTATTTTTGTATCTGACTTCTGTCACTGTGATTGAATTCAAAGTTGCTTATGAGTTTTTGCACATACTATAAGACATTTCGCTAGTAAGAAAACCTGAGAATCCATAAAAACTGGTTTACCCAGTGTGTTCGTAAATTATCATCCTTACATGTGGGAAAAATATTCTGAATTGAGTGAAAAAGGTAAAAGAATAATAAGAGGTGTGATGCAGAAGTCCTAGTGCACTATGTGCTGGGATGGTAGACGGGGCTTTCCCTTCGCAGCCCTGAACCTGTTTTCTCATCCCACCTTTACCACAAACGGGCATTTGCTTTCTTTTTCTGTTAAATAAGAAGTTGGGACTAGATTATTATAAAGGACCCCCCAATTCTATCATTTTATGATTTTATCCATTTTAATAAAAACAAAGATGGCACTGTGACAATATTCTCTATTCTTTGCATTCCGGGTTTCCAGTTTCTGGTTTCTCCCTGGAACAAAAATAACTCTTGTGGTGAATATTTTCTTCTTTGTAATTTCTCACTTTCTGCAGCATATACTTACCTAATGGACACATAAAAGTTGAAATCATGTGTTTGGCAACAACATGCATAAAACCGGAGATCATTAACAAGTGAAAAAAAAAAACTCAGAAACATCAAGTCTAATATCATATGTTCTTACTTAAAAGTGAGAGCTAAATAATGTGTACACATTATCATAGAGAATGGAATAATAGACAATAGAGATTCAAATGGGTAGGGAGTTGGAGGGGATCGATGATGAGACATTACTCAATGGGTACAATTCAGGTGACAGATACCCTAAAAGCCCTGACTTCACCATTATGCAATATATCCATGTAACAAAATTGCACTCATATCCCTTAAATTTATACAAACAAAAGGCTAGGTAGGGTAGCTCATACCTGTAATTCTAAAGCTTTGGGGTGTCAAGGCAGGAGGATCACTTGAGGCTAGGAGTTTAAGATGAGCCTGGAACAAGTCTCCATCTCTACAAAAAATAATATAAAATTTTTAAACATTAGTCGGGCATGATGGCACATACTCATAGTCCCAGCAACTCAAGAGGCGAGACAAAAGGATCACTTGAGCCTAGGAGATTAAGGATCTGATTGTGTCCCGCTGAATTCCAGCCTGGGCAATTGTCATTTTCCACCAAAGTCTCCAACAGATGTTTATCACACATTCAGGAAGAATGAAATCGAGTTAATAAACAGTTAAAAAATAAGACTCACATTAGATTAAAGCCTTCCCCCTAAACACAAACACAATTTTTTCCATTTGTATATCTCAAAATTATTAATCCTGCCACATACAAATCATAATAACACATCTTATAGGACAGAGTTTATCTTTCTCATTGCACACAACAGAGAAAATACCATTATTTAGATAATTCAAGGTCCCTTATACACACACACACACACACACACACACACACACATATATATACAAATCTCTTACTCCAGTTACCCAGATATGTCAAGAGAGAATATAAACAGAACAGAGTCAAAGGTACCTTAACCCTGCTTTGACAGATTCAAAGGATGCTAAATAGGATATTCAAATACTTGAATATAACCTAGGAGTATAAATAAACTTAAAGGTCTCACATAGCTCTAGAGTAGTGAACAGCACAGTGCAGCAGGAACCAGAAATATTTAGTTCAAGTCCAAGGTCTTCTCTTTACTAGGTATGCAAAGCTATTCACCACTCAAGTCTGAGCTTTTAAAAAGCGGATGCTAATTCTGTCACCCTTGCAGAATCATTGTCAAGGACTGAATAAAATAAATGTTTATGAGAGCTTTGTGGGCTATAAAAGTGCTATATAGTATGATTCCATCCCCACAAACCCCACATCCCATGAAAACTCCCTTGCCTCTTGACCATATTGAGCAGCTAGACTTTCCTACCCTTAATACTGAGTGTTACAGCCCATATAGCCTATGACTAGGAGTGAGAGTTATAAGAAATACCTGTATAAGCTCAATAATGGAACACCTTGGTGGAAAGGGCACGGAGAGGGATTTAGCTCTCCTAACAAGCATGAGAGCTCGCGAGATGAGAGCAGTGGTGAATTGCCAGTCTTTACACCTGTGGTGTTGAGATCAGCCTTATATTAGGCTGGAGGAGAAGGCTGTTGGGAGCATGCGCATTCTGTCACAGACCCGCTTACTCTGTCTCCTCTTCTACCTGCAGAACACCAGCACACCTCTCTCTGCTGAAGATCACCAAGCTCTGCTAAAGACTAAGTTCTATCTATTCTAAGAAGACTGCTTTACTCTCTCTAAGTCTCTCTGTCTGTCTGTCTGTCTGTCTGTCTGTCTCTCTCTCTCTCTCTCTCCAGCTAAAGTAGATAGCCCTCAGGCACCTAAGAGAAACTGTACCAGAGCAAGATAACTTAGCGATCCATGTCCATAACCTAGTTAAGCCGGCGGGAGATCGCAATATGGTTGAGGGGGAAAACTCTGAACTCATGATAGAACAGTTAAAGTCCATGTCCCATCTGGCTCTTCACTACATTTCTTTATATCTCCTAAATCAGAAGCCAGAAGTCTGGTAATACACCCATTCGACTTTTCTCTTAATCACTAAGAGAAACCCTGTGAGCTGTGATGCCACGGCACTCTATCCAGGGTGACAGCTTGAGGCTCTGTCTCAAAAAAAAAAAAAAGAAACCTATAAAATATATGGAAAACCAAATTCAACTTGTTTTCCCAACTTAATACATCTAATAACTAGAACACATGGAACATAAAAGTATTTTTTTGTTTTTGTTTTCTGAGACACTCTCACTTTGTCACCCTGAATAGAGTGCTGTAACGTCACACCTCACAGCAACCTCAAACTCTTGGGCTCAAGCCATCCTCTTGCCTCAGCCTTCTGAGTAGTAGCTGGGACTATAGGTGCCTGCCACAACACCAGGCGATTTTTTTTTTTTTTTAGAGATGGGGGTCTTGCTCTTGCTAAGGCTGGTCTTGAACCCACAAGCTCAAGCAACCCACCCACCTCAGCCTCTCAAAGTGCTAGGAGTACAGGCGTGAAGCCACCACACTTGGCCTATTTTATTGCTTTTAAATTGACAAAGTTGTATGTGTTTATGGTATATAACATTTTGATATGTATATACACTGTGGAATGACCAAATTAAGCAAATTAATATACCCATAACCTTACATATTTATCATTTTATGGTGGGCACATTTAAAATCCAGTCTCATCAATTTCCAAATTGTATAGTTAATACATTGATATTAACTATAATTAGCATATTTTTACTGAACTTATTCCTCCCAACTGAAATTTTACACCCTTCAACCAACATTCTCATCCCCTGGTAACCACCTTTCTATACTCTGCTTCTATCACTTTGTTTCAGATTCCACATATAAATAAGATCATAGAATATTTGTCTTTCTGTGCCCAGCTTATTTCACTTAGCATAATCTTTCCCAGTTTCATACATGTTGTCACAAACAGTAGCATTTCCTTCTATCTTAAGGCACAATAGTGTTCCATTATGTGGATACATCTCCTTTTTTCTTTATCCATTCATTCACTGATGGACACTTAGGTTTCTTCAATAATTTGAGTACTGTGAATGTTTCAATGAATGTGGGAGTACAGATATCTCTACAACACTGATTACTATCCTTTAGACTGTATAGGAATTGTATTACTAAATATGTTAGTTCTATTTCTAATTTTCTGAGGAATCTTACTGTTTCTATCCATAATGGCTGTACTAAAATTTAACCTCTCACCAATGGCGTGCAAGCGTTCCCTTCGCTACACATCTTTGCCAACACTTATCTATTGTATGTTTGATAATAGCCATCGTAACAGGTATGTTATGATATCTCCTTATGGATTTAATTTGCATTTTCCTGACAGTTAGTTAGGTTGAGCATTTCTTTCTCATATACTTATTGGCCCTTTTCATCTCTTCTTTTGAAAAATATCAATTTGGGTCCTTTGCCCACTTTTTAATGGTGTTGTTTGCTTTTATGCAATTGAGTGCCTTAAACATTTTCTCCCATTTGCAGTTTGTCTCTTCACTTTGTTAATTGATTCCTTTGCTGGGCATAGTTTTTTGGTTCGATGCCATCCCATTTGTTTATTTTTGCTTTTGTTGCTTGTACTTTTGGTGTCTCCCTTACCCAGACTAAAATCATGGAGTTTTCCCTTATTAGTTTTCTTCTAATAGTTTTACAGTCTCATGTATTATGTTTAAATCTTTAATCCATTTCTGATTTGATTTTTTTGTATATAGTATAAGTGTCCAATTATATTCTTTTGCTTGTTGTTTCACTGTGATGTTTTGGGGACCATGTCAAAGATCACTTGACCATAATTGTGCCAATTTTTTTTGTCACTCTAATGAATTCCATTGGTACTCCTATGCCAGTACCATGTTGTATTGAGTACTATAGCTTTGTAGTAGCTTTTGAGATCAGGTAGTTTGGTGCCTCAAGCTTTGTTCTTTGTACTCGAGATAATTTTGACTAGAGTCTTTTTGTGGTTCCATATACATTTTAATGCAATATTATCAGAATTCCAACATTTTTTTATTTCAGATTACTATGAGGGTACAATTAGGTTACAATGTTTGCATTTTTAAAGTAATACCCCTGTTGTAGTTGTGTCCAGTGAAATTTTTTGCATAATTGGATAAATTTTAGGATTTTTATAATTCTGTAAAATTTTTCTAACCCTGTGAAAAAGATGTCATTGGGTTGCATTTGCAGATTGCTTTGAGTAGCATGCACATTTTAGCAGTACAATTTTTTTTCAATCCACAGACATTGGATATCTGTCCATTTATTTAGATCTTCTTCACTTTCAACAACTTTTTTATTATTTTCAGTATATAGAACTTTCACCTAAATCAGGCCTTTTGAATTCCTTCACTCAGTTAAGGAACTAATAATTACTAAGTATCCATATCAGGCCAGGTCTTGGCAAAACATAGATGAAAAATACATAGTATTCTCCCTCACACAATTGATAGTGCTCTGAGAAGAGATATAAAGTTATATAGGCAATTGTAATGGAGTATAATAAGTGATATAGTCAAGGTGACACAAAAGCACATGGGAGGACTTCTCAGAAGTGAGATGTACAGTTGTAAAAAATAAATAGGAGTTTGCCAGTCAAAGTGGCAGAAGGATGGGGATTTTCTCAGAGAGGATTTACTCACATACAAAACCTCAACACACTGTACTATCCACACCCACACCTACTAACATTGCACCTTCTGGCCCTTAACCTTAAACGAGTGGTCCTAACCACAATTTTGCATAGCAAGCAGAGTATTCCCATGAGCCCATGACTTTAAAAAATGGTTGAATTTGTACAGCATTCAGAAAATCAGCTGTCTGGCTCTAAATGTCATGCACTCTCTTTTTGAAATACCGTTGTTTAGAGAAAAGGGATGCCAGCTGGGTATCATATTTTAAAGGGATACCACATTTAGAAATCACCAGTAAGGATGATTTCAGACATCAAAGCAGCAGACTATGACACAAACACCCAGAGTTTATACCAAGAGCGAGCAGCTCCCACTCTCCCCACCAGCAAAGGCAATCGAGAC
This sequence comes from Arctocebus calabarensis, assembly GCA_963573935.1. Lineage (NCBI taxonomy): Eukaryota > Metazoa > Chordata > Mammalia > Primates > Lorisidae > Arctocebus > Arctocebus calabarensis. The sequence continues at coordinate 42,682 of CAUYON010069453.1, read as the reverse complement.
TGCTATTCATGACTTCCTGAGCTATTTTATACTAAACAAGGTGCCATACATAAAGGTATATGGGCAAGTTAAAGATAGAACTCAATCATTCCATTTTTTACATGAACACATTCCTCTACTTTAGACACCTTCTCATCAGGTCCAAGACAGAATAAATCAACTAAAATATTTTCTTGAAAGGTTTAATGTATCATTCTAGTGGATGACTTCTTTCACTATAATAAAATTATCCCATTTTCAGGTGATGCACATGTCCCCAAGTTTCTGCAGTATATCTCTGAGTTATGAAAGTGTTTTTGCTTTCTGTGTAACTGACTCGATTGAAAAGCAGCGATTTTTATACTCCATAGTATTAAAAACACCAAGGAGAGAGCAAAGAATCACTGCTGGGTTCACTTCATTATTCAACCTAATTTCTTGAAAATGAAATGAGATGAGTTTGGGGGAAAAACATTCCTTTTCCATGACTGAACCCTTTAATAAGCTATATTTGACTTTAGAACATGTGCAGTCTGAACTGAATATTGAACATCTGTTTAATCTTAGACCAACTGGAAAGCCATCAAAGACACTCCTCTGCTTCCACACTTGCAGTGAAAAGGAAATGAATTCTTTTTTCTTAATACTAAGGAAAACGATCTTCCCCAGACTCTTGCCTGTACCCTTTCTGGGTACAAACATGAACAGGCCAACAGAGCAACTCAACATTTACAAATTGCCAGAACAATTTGTATTGTTCATGTCTGTCATTATTCCAAAATTAGAGAAATAAACAAAAACTCTTGGGCCTACACAATACAGACTAAAATATTCTATTTTCTTCCATCCTCTAAGTCATGGGGGAAAAAATAGTGATGTCTGTTATAAAATTATAGAGGCCCAACTAAAGAAACACGCCTGGTATAACTCCAGACTGTCGAGACAATGTGCCAGAAGTTTGCACAAGCTGTGGAAAAGGCACATTTTATTTAGATGTATCCTTCTTGACGGAACCATTTCTTTTTTGTCTTTTGCTTCAGCGTATCACTTTTAATCCCTGGGACAAATGATTAAGTGTGTAGCTTTAAAAAAAAAAAAAAGTACATGTGTAAAGCAGATACCTTCACTTCACCGTCTTGCTTCTCCTTAGGGCCCACATCATGCCACAGAACAGATGGAAGATATGGAGTGAAAACAGAAGGGGTTCAGGCTCAGAAATGGGTGAGGTAAGGTCAGTAGAAATGGCCCAGGGGTTAAGTGTCACCTGGTAGATAACCTGCATAAAGCCAGGAGTCACATCTTTACCATAGTCACTCTGAATACAGTATCTTCCATCATTTTAGCAGTTTCTCAGAATGAAATTTGTTCATGGATGGCCTATATCTTACAGACTCAGATTTCATCCTTGAAGTTACATGGGTCACATAAAGCTACTTTCTACATAGATATAGAAACTATACTGTCGATGTAGTCACAGAGCCATAGAGATACAAGCTGATTGTCTTACTAAGGAAATTATTTATTTAAATATATTTCTGAATATGGAACTTCCTTAAACAGATCACATGTAAGACATTGGACTGGGTAAAGATGGAACCAACAGGAACAGCCATTTGGACCACAACATGATCTCTTATTCATTGTTTTTAAGGGCACAGGAAATCCTAAAATTAAATATCTAACATTCTTTTAGTATGTAAATCTGAGCCACAACTCTAATATAAGAGTGAATAACACTTTACTTTTCAGTAATGCAACGTGTCTTCTACTTTGAAGCTGCCTCTCTCCCTCTTCACCACCATCCTCACCTAAATTATACCCTACAATGTCTCTGAACACATTCTGGCCTCGATACTCTGTTCTTAGGTTACCATCCAGAGCAATTCCTTCAGTCACTAACGTGATCCATGACTTCCCATGGTTCCCATTATAAGAGTAAGATCTGAAGTTTTAAATATCACCCCTTCCTATTTTCCCAGTCACATTTCCTACCTCTCTCCCCTGGTGCACAGGACTCCAGCCATACTTAGCATTCTTCCCATTCCTCAAAATACCTAATATCTTTTTTGCCTCAGAGTCTTTCTTGGTCCTATTCCTTATGCTTAGAATGTTCTTTCCATTTTCTTAATCTGGCTAGCTCCTGTGTCCTGGAACTCTCAGCATAAGTGTTACCTCTGCATACAGGCCCTTCCTGGTGACTCTAATTCACCCCACCACTCCATTCTCCCTTATGGAGCTAAGCTGCTTGTTCATTACCTCCATAGCACTTATGACAATTCACATTTATTCTACTTGCTTTTTCTCTGACTCCTCCACTAGACTATAAGCTTTTTCAGGTCTGTGTCTCTCAATCTTGTTATATCTTAGAGGTCTAGTTACATATCTGGCTCATTCTATTGTAAGTGTTCAATAAACGACTGTTGATTACATGAATGAATGAGTGAATTAAGTAACTTATGCCTCATGTCCCATTATTGGAATTTTAGTGATGTGGGAATTATTTATCTCCTACTGCTCAAGGTCATTACCGAAATCTAATTTTTCACACATCTACCTCCTGACAGTATATACTATCAGGTTAGTACACAGAGTTAGTCACTGCTGCAGATACTGGCATGCTGGGAACTTGTCAAAAACTCATGCAAAGGCCAGGCACAGAGGCTCATGCCTATAATCCTAGTACTCTGGAAGGCCAAGGCAAATGGATTGATTGCTTGAGCTTACAAGTTTGAAACCAGCCTGAGCAAGAGCAAGACCTTATCTCTACCACAAATAGAAAAACTAGCCAGGCATTGTGGTGGGCACCTGCAGTCTCAGCTACTCAGGAGGCTGAGGGAAGGGAATCACCTGTGCCCAAGATATTGAGGTTGCTGTGAGCTATGACGATTCCACAGCCCTCTACCCAGTGCAACACAGTAAGACTCTGTCTCAATTAAAAAAAAAAAAAGTCATGCAAAAATTTCAACCTCTGGCATAAATGCCTTAAGAGAGGTAAAGGCAAATGGTATCCTGGAGAGACGCTGAAGGAAAGGGGACAGAGGGATCGGGGTTGCATTCCTAGTTCGCATAGCTGATCTCCACCCCCTGAGAGTAACATTCCATAGTTGAGCTCTGACTGAGCTAATGCTGGAGCCAGTGGACAGGGAGAGAAATTGCAGTGCATGACTCTTGGCTGTATTCAAACCAAGACTTGACTACTGTCCTCAGGCCCTGCCTTTGCCTCAAGCCCTGACCTCCAAACTGTCCACTCACAGTGTGAAGGTTTTATCAGGCCACTGGTGCTACAAATCCTCAGCAGCCAGATTTTTCAGCCATACTTGCGGACAGTCTATCTACCAGGAAACGTGTAAAGCATTAGAATCAGCAAACCACCGAAGATATTTGTAAGGTGAGAGAGAGAGATTGAGACCTGCTTAAAGTTGGAGGTGCAGATGAGAACACCCCTCATCCGTAAATGAAACTGTAAATTTAATTTACAATTGAATTTCAAGACAAAGTGCCCTTTTAGAATAAGAAAGCAAACATTGGACATCCCATTTTGGCCAGTAGACTTAATCTCTGCTGCTGTTTCTTCTTAAACACATGTGCTGCAACTAAGTAGTGGCATTCTCTGGCCTTCATGTTTGCAAAATGGAGTTAATAATTGCTACCAAAGTTGTTGTGAGGATTGAGATAATTCATATAAAAATGTAGTACTATGTTGGTGTATAGCAAATGCTCAAGAAAGATTTATAATTTTGAGTAGTAGTATGAATAATAGATATATCAAAAGAAACCATTCTCACAGCATGAAGAGACAACTAGATGATGGGTGTAAATAACCTACTGTCTAGATGCATTCTCAATACATGGTTACAATTACTGATGTTACGGATGTTATTCATGTATATTATTTTCCTCTTAGTAGACATGTGAAATACATAGAAGGAGGTGATGCTATTTTAGAGATGAGGATACAGGCTTCAAAAGGTGAAACAACTTGCCAAAGTTCACACAGCTAGTAGATCTGAGAACCTGGACATAAGCCCAGATCTTAAGACTCTTATGTCAATGCCATTGTGATTACTGAATGCGTGGTGGTATCACAGGCTCTATCAGGCCAGATGCCTGTTGTTGTAAACAAAGTTTTATTGGAACACAGCTACATCCATTCATTTTCATACTGGCTATGGCTGCTTTCATACTACAGCAGCAGAGCTAAGTAGCTGTGACAGAACCTACATACCCCAGAGAATCTAAAGTATTTCCAATATGACCTTTTACAGAGCAAGGGCCAACTCCTGCTCCAATCCAAAGGTTTTTAATAACATCACAAACAAATGTTCTATCTGTACATAATCATTTTGTAAATTTTCAGTTGAAAAGGAAGCAATAGAAAAAGATTGTCATGTGAATTCAGTTTCTTTTAAAAAGCCAAGTGGAAGTGTGACAGCATCTCTTATAGCCAGGTTTCCTTACAGTTGAGCAGAGAGGGCTGTAGCAAAAAAGCAGATCACTAGAAGAGATTTTACTACCATGCATTTTTTAAGGCTTCTACTACCAAGTGAACGCTGGAGCCCTTTGACCTCAAGCATCAGTGCCATCTGTCATCAATCTTCCTAGGCATACCTTCAGGCTAAACACCACATCACATCTCCCCATTTCCTGCTGCAATACTAGTAGTCATCCCAGTTTGCTTGATCCATGGAACTAGGGCTGGCAAACATGAGACTATATCCTCTGCTAACACTGCAAATCACCTGGCCCCAGGAAAAAAATGCATGAAACATAATGGAACCATCATTTGTCCTCATAACACTGGCTGCTTAGTCCTAGATGTGCATAGATGTTTTTTAGTACTAGTAAGGCCCTGTCCCATCTGGAGGTTAAGATTTCACAATTCCACTAAACATTTTATTTTTGTTTTATTTTTGTTGTTGTTGTTATTGCAGGGTTTATTTTTTGGCCAGGACTGGGTTTGAACCCGCCACCTCCAGCATATGGGGCTGGCGCCCTACTCTTGAGCCATAGGCGCCACCCCCCACTAAACATTTTAAACAACAAAATATAACACCATTCCCCTCAATGAAGACTTTTTCGTAATTAGTATATTCCGCAGTTGGCCTTTCCTTGTAAACAGGTGGTAAGGAGAAAGTGTCTTATCAACCAAATCTTTTTGCCTTGCAACTACATCAAGGTCTCTAGGCAGCAAGTTATGATGAGTGATCTGCTACAGAATTTACTAAGGAAGAATAATTTTAACAAATGTTATTGTTATAAAATCACTGGCTTTGAACATACAGTGTTGAGTGTTTGACGTTGTAATATGAATCATCAATGCTTTCTTCCCCAGTGATAAAGTGGAGCAGCATATCTTCTCACTCTTATCACACCTTTAGTTTGGGTAACTTCCTGTAATTGTCATGTGCATAGGGCTAGCCTTATCACTCTATGGTTTACGCAACTGACTATACAAGGAATAATATGTGGGAGGGTCGTTATTCCTGAATATGTCATTATAAAAGAAAGTTAATTTATTTGCAAAGGAAATGAGGTATTTCTTCCTTGGTGAAAGAACACACATCGATGTTTAAATGCAGTTGAAATTGGAATGTTTTTACACTGGCTTACACTTTATGTAAGGAATTAGCGTGCTCAGTTGGAGAGATACAAACTGCAACCTGTAAAAAAAACGTTTCTGAAAACACAAGCAAAATAAATTAAACTCCAAGTAAAGGCAGATATCAGATCCTTGAAGGAAACATCTTTATATAATGTAATTCTCTAAGGTATCTTAATTCCTAAATATCATCTGTAATCTAGACATAGCAATACCAAGGAAACAATCAAAGTATATTTTATGCTGATTATACCAGCAATATTCAAGCCTTTATCATATTTACGTTATTATTTTCCTTGAGAGCTAAATTTTGGTTCAGCTTCTACCAAAATGGGATCAGAACCAGAGTAGCATTCAATTTAGGCTGAGTACTCTCTCCTTTTTCTTATGTGTACAGAGACAATGATTAACTAAAGAATTGGCAGTAATGTGATCTTCTTGGAAAGGATATCGTAAGGCATCATACAGAGAGTTAAGATTTTAGTCACGAATAGTCCTACTGAGCAAAAAAAAAAAAAGTTCACAATCCATAACCACACACAAATGTAATTAGCATTGGTCATTCTCCCTAAAAACCTAAAATGTGAACTCTCTTCCAATGTTTCAGGAAATTCTACCACATAAGTCTTGCTGGGAAGCAGAAGCTACTTCTGTCTAGAGAAGCTTAAAATGCCAAACTCTTTGCCAGCTTCCTTTGCTACTGGACTGTGAGCATCTGTCCTGGATGAGTACTTTCTTGCCTTCGCTGATGGTAAGAATCACCTGGGATTCTTGTTAACAGCTACACAGGCCTATCTCATGGAGATTCTGACTTGGTGGCTCTGAGTTTAGGCTGGGGAATGTTTAACCTTAATAAATATTCAGGTAAGTCTCATGATCAAAGAAGACTGGTAACCAAACATTGGCATAGAATAGACCCATGGTTCTTTACCTTGAGTGCCCATTAGATTCACCTATGGAGCTTTCAAAAACTTGGATTCCTGGAAGTCACCTCAAACCAAATGAATCAGAACAGTCTCTGGGTGGATCCCATGTGTATGAAGCATCATAGGTGATACCATTGCTGAGTGAGGCTTTAAAAATCCGCCTTTAGGTCAAGGCTTCACCAAGCAGGTGCTGAGATCTAGGTGTAGGAATGATGCAAGGACAGGACAACTGTGAGTAGGAGTTAGTGGTTATTGCAGCACAATCAAGTTTCCAGGGTAGCATGGACAGCAGTGTCATTGAAAGCATTCTTCACCCAGTGGTCTCACAGCAATGCTCCAAACTATAGCGTTCAGTAAAGTAGTGTCCTTACTTCGTCCATTCATTGGTTTAATTTGGAGCATTGCTTAAGGTTGCATAATCCTGAGAGCGATTTTCCAAATTCTTGATAATTCTGTAAGCTAGCCAACTTTATTATATTCTTTCTCTATGTAAATCAATCAGGAGTGTTTTCTGGGGATTTCAAGTAAAAATGCAAAGTATTACTAATACAGAGTACTGAGGGGAAAGTCTGACTTTTCAGCAGAGAACTAAATTTGAATCTTATGTGACCCCTCCAAGTCTCCGGTTTCTTTTTTTCTGTAAAATGGGAATGCTGCCTAGGTCTAGAAAGCTGTTGGATGATTAAATTAAACAGTAAGTCAAAGTGCTATTGGCAGGCTCCAGGATCCCTCTCTGAGAGGAGCTTAGGGGAAACAGTCTGGAATGGGGTCAAGGGACGTATCTTGAAGTTTTATTTGCATAGCAAACACAATACGTTGACTTTGATCACATATTCACACGCACTGACTTTGAGAGTGGTTTATGGAGATTGGTTGCCAAAGCCGCTCCGGGGAACTGCCACTAGAAAGGGCTTGGCATAAGCCATTAAATGTTATTTCCCACTTTCATTCTTTAACATTTAATGTGCAGATCTAGTCAGAAAGCTCAATCTTAGGAAAATAAGATTCCAGAGCCTATAGAAAACTATTGCTTAATTAGTTACCTAGTCTACTGAATAAATAACTTGGAGTTATAAAGTTCCAGTATATTTAAAGAACATAATGTATATACAGCACATATTTTTCTCTAATATTCTTAACTATGATCCTACTTCCTATTTATAGCCCTCCTTTATGTAATTAACAATCCAATATGTGGCCAATGTCTTTCGATCAGAAAGCTATATTTTGAGGTATCATTCAATGTAACCTCACTCCGTAAGGGTTTGCATTAGTTTGCTGTTGCTATGGCAAAATGGAAATTAAAACTTGAGAATTCTAAATCTGATATCTGCCAGACGGGTAGGATACAGACAAAATGTATTTTTATTAAGACAGTCTTTTTTTTTTTTTTTTATAACTTGGCTCTCCACTTCCTCTTCCCTCCCCCTCACTCCATGTGACCCTAAGTCGCATTCTGTCCTCACAGAAAGATACACCACTTTAACCAAATAAAACATAATTACCTACATTTTCTCATACTAACTCTTCTATCCAGACACAGGCCCACATATCTATCTCAATTAAGTCATTTTTTGTTTTGATAATTGATTTCTAAAGATAAGCTATCCAACATACTCTTCTGCATTTTGCTATTATTTAAAAATATTATGTGAGGCTCAGCACCTGGTAGCACAGTGTTTACGGCACCAGCCACATACACCAAAGGTGGCAGGTTCGAACCCAGCCCAGGCCAGCTAAACAACAATGCAACTGCAACAACAAAAAACTAGCTGGGCATCGTGGGGGGCACCTGTACTCTCAGCTACTTGGGAGGCTGAGGCAAGAGAATTGCTTAAGCCCAAGAGTTTGAGGTTGCTGTGAGTCATGACACCATGGCACTCTACCAAAGGCAACGTAGTGAGATTCTTGGCTCAAAAATAAATAAATAATAAAAATATTATGTGAAAAAAATCTCCAAATGTTTGGTTTTTTAAATAATTTTTATCTCAAAATATTAGGGGTACAGTGTTTTTATTACATGGATCAATTGTGAAATGCTGAAGTCAGAGCTTTAGTGTGCCCAGCATCAGAACGGAGTACATTGTACTCAATAGGTAAGTTCTTATACCTCGTCCTTCTGCTACTCTTCCCCATTCTTAGTTTCCAATGTTCTTTAAACCACTTTATGAATTGGGCTGCAATAAACATTCTGGTACATATATCTTTATTGTGATATGATTTTTGGTCTTCTGGATATATACCTAGTAAAGGAATTATAGGATCGAATGGCAGATCTATTTTTAGATCTCTAAGTATTCTCTGGGTACAAGTGAAAATTACTAAATGTAGAATATAAATGTCTTTATATAGTGATTAAGAGGCCATGAAGGCTATGTTAAATAGTTCAATGAAAATATTTCAGATTGTATCTGAAGTCAGCACATTGCACCAATGTACACAATTATGATTTAATAAAAATAAAAAATAATTTAAAAAAGCACTTTAGTTCCCACCTGTTAGTGAGAACATGTGGGGTTTCTTTTCCCATTCCTGAGGTACTTCACTTAGGAAAACGGTTTCTAGTTTCATCTAAGTTTCTGTGAATGACATCATTTCATTCCTTTTTTATGGCTGAGTAGCACTCCATAGTATATATACTACATTTTCTTTATCCACTCATCAATTGATGGATAATTAGGTTGTTTCCACATCTTTGTAATTGTGAATTGGGATGTGATAAGCATTACAGGTATCTTTTTGATGTGATAACTTCTTTTCCTTTGGATAGATACCTTATAGTGGCCTTGGTGGATGAATGGTAGGTCTACTTTTAAGTTTTTGTTTGTTTGTTTGTATGAAAGGTCTTTATTGGTGGGGGATGCTGCAGAGCAGCATTAAGAAGGAAAAGAGGAAGAAAGAGAGAGCTACTTTTAGTTCTTTGAGGAAGGATTTTCATAGAGGTTGTAATAATTTATAGTCGTACCAACAGTATATAAATGTTCCTTTTAAACCGCATAATTTTGATATGCTGTAGAATTCAATTTGCTATTATTTGGGGGGAGATTTTTGTATCTATATTAATTATGGATATTAGTCTTTAGTTTTCTTTTTTTGCTGTGTCCTTTCCTGGCTTTTGTATCAAAATGATACTTGCTTCATAGAATGATCCTCCATACATGTAGATGTTTCTATTCTAAACATAAAAAAGGGGCCTGGCACAGTGGCTCATGCCTGTAATCCCAGCTCTCCGGGAGGCCAAAGCAAGTGGATTGCCTCAGCTCACAGGTTTAAGATCAGCCTGAGAAAGAGCAAGACTCAGTCTCTAAAAGTAGCCGGGCATTGTGGCAGACAACTGTATTCCCAGCTACTCTGGAGGCTGAGACAAGAGAATCACTTGAGATCAAGAGTTTGAGGTTGCTGTGAGCTATGACACCATAGCACTCTATTGAGGGTGACAAATTGAGACTTTGTCTCAAAAAAAAAAAAAAAAGAAAAGAAAACCATAAAAAAGAAGTTGTTCAATATGTGCTGCTGTGGAGTGCAAATAACATAACTCTAACCAGCAATGATTCGAACCAGGAAGGTATTGTTTAATGAATAAAAAATCTGTTGGAAGATAGTCCCACGGTTTGAGTACTCAAAGACAACCTAAAATCTAAACTCCTTTTGTCATTCCATGACTCCATCTTTAGGCTTGTTGCTGTCAATCAAAAAATATCTCTAGACATCCACACAAGATTCAAAGCACATGGGAGAGAAAATGGAAAACACATTTCTTGTTATACAGTTCTCTATAAGGAAGAAAAAAAAAAAGTCTTTCACATATCTCCCAAATAAACTTTCTCTTACATCTAGATAGCCCCAAACAACATCATACATCCCCATATCTTGACCAGTCAATGGGAATGGTACGCCATGATTGATTTAAACTGGGTACAATGCCCCCTGGACAAGACCAGGTCCCGTCAGAAAATTAAAATAAAAAAGCTGGGGGCAGCGCTCGTGGCTCACAGGAGTCGGGCGCTGGTCCCATATGCCAGAGGTGGCAGGTTCAAACCTCAGCCCTGGCAAAAAAAAAAAAAAAAAAAACAGTGAATTAAAAAAAAAAAAAAATAAAAATTAAAAGAAGTATAAAAAAAGGGCTAATAAAAATGCGGGGGGCAGCGATCGTGGATCACTGTAGTCGGGCGGTGGTACCTTATTAAAGTGGGGGCAGGTTCAAAAATCAGACATGGAAAAAAAAAAAAAAAAAAACAGTTAATTAAAAAAATAATAAAATAAAATTTAAAAGCAGTAGAAAAAAATGGCTATTAAAAAGGCAATCAAGTGTCTGTCAGAATAAGATATGGAGTTGATTAATATGCTATTTAGGTATCTCCTGTAAAATATCAGACCAATGTATATCTGAAAAAAACAATAATTACAATGCATCAAAAGACAGCAATATTTTTAAACTTTTTCAAAACTGTTAATTTTAAAGCTGAAACACAGCATATTGTTCTTTTCAATGTTGTTTCAGAATTTTCCCTATATATGTGTTCCCAATAATTTCATAGATAATTTTAATAGTTATATTTAAGCTTCCATCATATTTTTGTTTCTATTTTATTGACATAGTAATTGTATCTATTTATAAGGTACATGGTTTCAATGCATGTGATATATAGTGATCTGATCAGGGTAATTAGCAAATTAGCAGATGTGTCATTTCTTTGTGTTGGAAACGTTACAGCACTGTTCTTATATGGCTATCTAGTGACTATAAGGCATTATGCCAGGTACTTCCGTGCATCTGAAGAGAAATAACAAATGGATCCTATCTTACACAACCTCAGCATAAGTACTTTGGAAAACATACGATAGATCTAGTCATAGTTCTCAACCCTGGGCGTACACTGGAATCATTTGGAAAGCCCATGTGATGCCTATTCCAGAGCCATGCCCTAAACCAGTTAAATCAAATGTCTGTGGGCAAAGATGGATCAAAGGGTCAAGCTGCAGGGGAATTCTAACTCACAGCTGAGATGAAAAACAAGGGCACTACTGGAAACAGTCAAGAATCAAAGTTTGCTTTCTTGTTTTTACTGCTTTCTTCCTCCCGGCTCATTTCTTCAGGATTGTTCCATACACACAACCCAGAAGCCCCACACCCAGCAAATACTCCAATATTTGTCCATTTTCCATTTTCAACACTCCTTAGGCACTTTAAGCAAAATGGTTTACCCGGTGGTCATGTGCTATCACAGCAACTGACCTGCTTTTATCAACTCAAACCACCTCGTATGACTTTCGGCTGGGACTCTTTTGGAGACCTCAACCCAATGATGAGAGTGCTGAGCTTCTAAGAAAAAGAGTTAGGGAACTTGACAGAACTTGACGTACCAGTGTTCCTACAATGAGATCCTGTATGCTCTGTCTGAAGGAATGTGCCCTCTTCTGCTTTTCTTCATCTGGTAAGATTCTGCCCATCCTCTAAGCTACAGTGCAGATACATTCTGTGATGCCTTCAGGAGCCCTGGGCATAACTGCCCATCCCTCTCCCTCTGCTCCAAAAGAACTAAACTCCTGTTCACAGTGCATGCTGTCCTGCCACACTGTAGCAGTTACTTTTTTCCATCTGCAGTGGGCAGACTTGCGCAGGTCAAGTATCTCCCTACACTTTCCGTCCCTACTCCAGGACCTTGTCCCAAATCTCTTTTGTGGATTGAGTTCATTTTTTGAATCTCACATTCCACAAACCCTTCTAGATCTAACATCAGCTCTCTCACTCTCCTAAATGCTGGAGTAGAAATCTCTACTGTAGTGACAAATCTCTTTGCCCAATGTTTTGGGGGGTTCACTTAATTCTTTTGTAGTTGTTTTAAATTATCCTATGTCAATATTGCAGCTCACTTTGGCAACAAAAAGGTGATGGGGAGAAATAATGAGGCATAGGATTTCGGAAGACACAGATAATTTTTGAATCTGAGTAATGGGTATATGGAAGATTATTATAAATAACATGTATTTATAACTTTGTATATATAAGTGTATATAAATATGTTTTATAACATAAAAAAATAAATAAATACATATATTATGTATGGTATGTTTATACAAAGTTAGATAACATATACTTGTATAATGCACTTTAATATTTATGTTATATATTATGAATGCATAATATATGATTTTATATATATTATATATTTTATATAAATATAGCATATAATACCATATATTGATCATGTATAATATATTTATGTATTATATATTCTATGTGAGTATATGAAAATATATACTTGTATGATAATCAAGTTTACATATATATTTATATTTAATATATTTTTCTAGATACTGTATAAGGTATTCTATAAATACATAAATATATTAATATTTGTAGCGATTAAAATATAACATTATACATATATAACATTTTTAATAGTAAGTTAATTTTTAAGGTTTAAAAAGATTTAAGATTTTTAAAACTTTTCCTAAATGCTTATAATTGCTTTCTAGGGGTAGTGTGTTAATACTGCACAATCTTATGTTATCAGTATTTACTCTGTCTTATGATTTTTTCCAATGGCTATATTATCTTTTAGACTTAATTAGTTTCTGCTAACTGCACACGTCTTAGGGGAGTTCTTGTCATTTTAGCTGGATCTTAGGGTTTCGTTTTTCCCCTGAGTGTTTTGTTATTTCTAAATTACTTCCTAATCTCATAAGACATTACAAACTTGCTTTTTCTTTCATTGTTTTTAGTAACATTTAGTAGAGATGAAACTTTTAAGAAATTGACATATAAAAGTGAATGATTTAATAAATACTGTCCACCATTCTTTTACAGACCATCCAGCCTGATGTTCCCTGAGTGACCCTCCTCTACTCAAAGGTAACCAGTACTCTGAATGCCATGTTCATCATTCTCAGGATTTTTTTATTGGTTAGCGTGTTCATCTTCTAAACAATATATTATTTAATTTTGCATGTTTTGAATTCCTTATAAATAGATCCATGCTGTATGCATTCTTCAACAACTTGCTTTTTCTTGCTCAAATTACACCACACCGCCAAATGGAAACTTTTACCTTTTCAGCAACAATGCATGGACCCTGTACTAAGGCTTTTTTTATTAAGTCATTTGTATGTAGATCATGAATACATGTATGCTATTATGGGATTCAGTGTGTTGGTTATTTGTACAAATTGGAGTGCTCACATCCTAATCAACATAGCCTTCACCTCATTAACCCAATTAGAGCATTAAGGTGTTTGTGTTCTACAGCTGATAGATCCAACTTGTACTTGCAATGTGCTCCTTAAGTCTGGTCCCCCCACTAACCCTCCCTCTATTGATCCACCCCACTCCCTTCCTCTCTCCCTCCGCTTTCCTCCTTCATCCTAGGCTGTAGTTGTGTTTCATTTTTCATATGCAAGTGTGAGTGATTATAAGTTGGTTTCACAGTAGTACTGAGTACACTGAATATTTCTTTTGCTTCCATTCCTGAGATACTTTACTAAGAAGAATATTCTCCAGCTTGACTTTTATGTATTTTAATGATTACAGTTACAACTATTTATTTCGTTTTTTATTTTTATTTATTTTTTTATTTTTTTGAGACAGAGTCTTAAGCTGTCACCCTGGATAGAGTGCTGTAGCAACACAGCTCACAGCAACCTCCAATTCCTGGGCTCAAGTGAGTCTCCTGCCTCCGCCTCCCAAGTCACTGGGACTACAGGCACCCGCCAGAACACCCGGCCATTTTGTGGTTGCCACCGTCGTCGTTTGGTGGGCCCGGGCTGGATTCAAACCCACCAGCTCAGGTGTACGTGGCTGGCGCCTTAGCCCGTTGAGCCACAGGCGCCGAGCCTACAGTTACAACTATTTAAATTGCACACAAACTTTGTGGCCACACAGCTGTATACGTACAAAAAAAGATACCCTTCCATGCAATGTTATGCTACTGTATAATATTCATTTAGACTTACTCATATGTTCTACTTTTACCATTCTTTATTCCTTCCCATATCTCCAAACTTCCACTGAGAATTATCTCCCTTTTGTGTGAACATTACCCTTTATATAGACCTGCTCATAAAAAATTCCTGTTTTTATTATTCTAAAATCTTTTGGCCTTACTCTCTTTATATATTTTGAAAACTTCTCAACTATTATCTCTTCAAATATTGCTTTGTTCCATTCTAATTACTTTCTCATTCTGGGATATTAATTTTAAATACATGTTCAAGCTTCTCACTGTATTGTCTGTCTCCTATTGTTTGTTCTGTATTCTCCACCCTTTTTGTTTCCTCGTAGATTTTTTCTAAATTATCGTCTAGTTTACTTATTAATTCCTTCATCAGCTGTTTGATGTGACAGTTGTTTAACTTGATTTCTTTCTGTGTTTTGTTGTTGCCATAGTTGTTCTAGAATTTCTTTTTGATTCTTTTTCTAATCTGTCATTTTTTATACTTTCCAGGCCTCTGCAGAGATTTTTAAGTTGTTCTCATCTAAGGAATGTTTAAATTTTAACTATGTTCGTCTGCATAGTGAAAAACCCATCCAGGAATGTAAGAAAATAGGAGTTCTTTTTTATTTTCTATACTTTCTCAGGTTTCTCAAATTGTCCTGTTTTCTTCTGAGTTTAATTGTATTTCTTTGTGTACTAAATATTATATTTTCAAAAAACATATGTAGTTTTTTTTTTTTTTTTTTGCAGTTTTTGGCCGGGGCTGGGTTTGAACCTGCCACCACCGGCAGATGGGGCCCATGCCCTACTCCTTTGAGCCACAGGCACCGCCCTATTTTTTTTTCTCACTTTGTTGCGCATGGTAGAGTGCTGTTGTGTCACAGCTCATAGCAACCTCCAGCTCTTGGGCTTAGGCTATTCTCTTGCCTCAGCCTCCTAAGTAGCTAGGACTACAGGTGCCACCACATTGCCTGGCTACTTTTTGTTGTAGTTTGGCTGGGGCTAGGTTTGAACCCACCACCCTTGGTATATGGGACTAGCACCCTACTCACTGAGCCACAGGTGCCACCCAAAACATATGTAGATCTTAATTTCTTTGGGAGACAATAGTATCTTCCTCTAGAGAATATATTCATTGGTTTCTTCCAGATACCTTCAGTCATTTGACTCAAAGGTTATCTTATTTCCATTTTAGGGAGTGAGAATTTCTTGACTATCCAGGTGACACAATGCCAGTCATAGTATGTGCAAGTGCCATTTTCTTTCCAGTTCTCCATCATTCCTACAATTCTTCCTTCCAGATTCTCAGTGTAAAAGATAGGCCCACAGGACAAATCTGGCCTGCAAACCAAAACC
The DNA here is from genome assembly GCA_963573935.1 of Arctocebus calabarensis. Lineage (NCBI taxonomy): Eukaryota > Metazoa > Chordata > Mammalia > Primates > Lorisidae > Arctocebus > Arctocebus calabarensis. The sequence continues at coordinate 26,888 of CAUYON010069453.1, read as the reverse complement.
CGCCTTTGTCCCACTTTTGCACATGACCCATGGACTCAGCATGTTTTTTTACATTTTTAAAGGGTTGAAAAACAAGTCAAGAAGATATACTGGAATCGTTATATGGCCCATAAAGATATTACTCTCTGATCCTTTACAGATATATTTTCCACCTCCTGACCTAAAGCATGAAATAGTTGACCACACCCCCATTTTTTGTTAGATGCTATAACCTGACTTGTGCCGACTTTTGGAATTTCAAGGCTTTTAAAAAGACACTCAGTATCTCAGTTCCCTATGCCAAATCAGCCAACAATCCTAAGAGGAAGGGGAACTTTGAATGCCACACCTCGTCTCCTTATTTCTGTCTCCTCCCATTTATTTGCCTAATAATCTTTTATGATCATTTTAGCTCTTTTATGTTGTTAAGAAAACAATTTAAAAAGATGAATTAAATACAACAATATTCTTTAAAAATAAGGTGGGCATGAATTACCCAGTCTATCATTACTCAAAGCAAAAGCCAAAAATGTCTTCAGGTTTATCTTCTAAATTGTTAAATATGTTCAATTTACATGTATTAATTAAACATATTGCTCTAAATTTCAGTTATATTTTATTACTATAAATTCTGCCATTGTTTTTCAAAGTTTGTTGTTAACCTTTATATTATGGTATGCTCATCTTTTTAATCACATCTGTCTTTAAATATAGCAAGTATACCTTACATTTGATATCTAATAATTTCAGTACCTTATTTTTGGTTCTGAACTTGCTATCATTTCAGGTGGCTTTCGTTCAGAGTGCCTTAATCTGTTGTGTGCTTTGTGGGGTTTTCTTCCTAAAAGCTCACATTTCTTTGAATTTTAATCTATGTGAATTCTCTAAGGATTAGAAATATGGTGTATTTGTAATAAGGTTTCCTGTACCCTCGATAAATCCCCAACAATAAAAAAAAAAGGAAAAAAAAAAGAAATATAATGGATTCAATATCCTTTCCATGGAAAATAACTAATAATTCTGGATGGATAAATATGGAAAAATATTTTTAAATGCATCAATAATTTGGCAAATAAGTAAATTATATGCAGAGGCTAAAAAGAAGGGGGGCGGCGCCTGTGGCTCAAGGGAGTAGGGCGCTGGCCCCATATGCCAGAGGTGGTGGGTTCAAACCCAGCCCTGGCCAGAAACTGCAAGAAAAAAAAAGTGAGAAGGGATACTAGAAAGGTAAATCTGTATGAAAGTGAGTCCCTAGACACTTAGCGCATCATTGTTTAATCTACAAAAATGTGACAGCCCTGTATAGAAAATTAAGATGTCAATCAACTTAAAATTAAATTTAGTCATATTAATAAAATATTTAAAGCTTTAGTCCTGAAGGTCAGACAAGTTTTCATGAAACAGTTGGAATAGTAATCAAAATCATTCATACATATTTCTAAGATACTAGATACAGTCGTTCATCCTCAATTCCTATGTGGTCAATTGATGACTTCTGCATAATGGTATAGCCTGTGTGAACAAGATTGATGAAGCTCACCCACAACCAGGCCTCCTCCCAGGTGCATAAGAGAATGCACTCGCCATTCCCTTTACATTAAGGGAGAAACATTTGAACTGGTTTTAGTGAGTGAAATATGAAGTGCTGTATGCCACTTCCAGATTCAGGCTTTTAAAAGTCCCTGAATGATCTTCTAATTCTCTTCACCTGTCACACTACATAGGACCTGCAGTGAAGTGATGACACCAGAAAATAGAATGCCTAATAGCTGTTTTTATGGCTACTCAGGAGTTTCACCTGCCTTGCACTGTACCCACATGTATAAGAAATAAGCCGTTTTAAGTTACATGATTAAGATTTCAGAGATAAATTCATTACTGCAGCATAGCGTAGCATTACCCAGTGGATTTCATCGTACAAAAACCCAAACCACAGATCTTTACTCTGAACCATTACAGACATAATGCTAGTAATGGCAGCAGAAGCAGGAGCAGCAGTTACAACTTTTATCGAGTCCTTACTTTTTGCTAAACATTGTGCTAAACACTTTGCATACTTCAATTCTTTCATCTCCACCATAATTCTATAATGTAGGCACTATTTCAGGCCCTATTTTAACTTATACACAAATTTTAGACAAATTAGGTAATTTCTCCAGGTTCTCAGAGCATTCAAGTTGTCCAGACTAATGACACAGGCCAAATTTGTCTACTGTTCAACATGAGCTCTAACACTCACTTCTATCATTACAGAAATATTTATTCAGGGCCTACCAGGTGCCAGGAACTTAAGTTCTGCATCTACAGAGTCCAGGAAATGAAATGGTCGCTTTCCTCACAGAGGTTAATGTCTGATTTCCTACAACACATATGTTTGATCACATGATCACATGTTTTTACACATAGTAACACATAGATTGCTTCTGGGACCAGTTCACAAACTCACAAATATTGCATGAGATTGTTTCTTCTTTTGCACTCATCAAATAAATGCTAGGAATTGGGAATACAAAGCCAGGAGACATAGTTGAAATTCCTAAGATAGATTACCTTTTAGGATGGAAATCAATCAAATAATCTTTCTCCTGGAAGAATTAGTAAGTGAAAGCTATGTATAAATCCACAAGACAAACTCAAATTTTATTGCACTTATAAGTCATACCTCAAACCTTATCCAGCATATATTTAAAACTCACACATGCTCTGTGAAGTCAGTGAGACTCTGGATGTTAACCCATGTTGATAGTTATAGTTTATTTCTCTTAGAATAAAATTATTCTCACTCTTAGACAATTTTTTCATTATTTTCAAGAAACCCCATTCCATGACATAATACTACTACTATTATTATTATTACCAACAATAATATGCTATTATATATACATACATATATACATGTATACAGAAACATACCCATATACATATATTTAATCCTTACATCAAACTTATGAAATGCTTTCATTACCGCTGATTTTATAGTTGAAGAAACTGAAAATCAGAGGTTGATTATTCTTAGATCTCATAACCTGTATCTCAGCTCCCATATATATCTGCTTATTTTCCAATCTGTATAGTCAAAAAAAATCCTCAAGTATAATTAAGTGGGAATTAGCATAATATAATCTGACCCCAAAATTCAGATCATAACCTGAAATCTTCCAAGGAAATACATTAACCACAGCATCCAGTCCATGCCACAGCTTAATGTATAACTGTCTTCATACCACCTAACAACTATAGACAGAACTTGGCTGTAGGCTTCTGCTGGGGGAAGAAGCCATGGCTTCTATCCACTGAATGGAACAAGAGTAGGCCTTGATTCACAGTAACCAGTCCATATAAATTAACCAACAATGTACAAAGTTGCAAAGATTATTCACTAGGCCAACCAGATTCTCACACCAGAATAAGAAATTTTTTAAAAAATAGAGAAACAATTGGTAGTTTACAAGATTAGACAATTAAGTTTATGAACTTATCCTGGCAAAAGTGCTACATACTTCACTGCTGAATATCACTGTGGTCATCTTCAAGGTACTCCCTTTGGGCAATTATGCACCAATCCCAGCACCTAGTCCACCTACCCTTGAAAGCAATTTTGGAACACTTTTCCTGGATGGCCATCAGAGATGTTATTGTATGAGGTCTAACAATTAAGTTCACAGCTCATCCTAGGAAAAGCGTTACCTATCTCATTGCTAAAAATCACTATGGTCACCAGATGGCCAAGAGGAGTACTTTGAAGATGACCATAATAATATTCAGCAATGAAGTATGGAGCACTTTTTCTAGGATGAATTCATGAACTTTATTGTCCAACCTCATGTATATTCTTTCAACAAAAATTTATAAATCAGCTTCTATGTTTCAGCATTGTTACAGGCACTGGGGGTACAATATTGAACTAAAAGTAAAAAGAAACACAAAATACAAGATTTCTGACCTTGCAGAGTTCATTGTAGGTAGGAAGAAGAAGAATATGATGTAAATGGTTAAAATAGTATTACACTTGATGATAAAAGCTATAGAGAAAAGTCAGCCAAGAAAAGTAGATAGGGAGAAATGTTAAGAAAGATGGAGCAGAGTAAGCTGGAAGAACTAGGTGATGAGATGAAAAAATTACTTTTATAAGAATAACAAATGCCTTGTAGGTCATTGTACCCCATTTGAGATAACAAGATATAGGAGGCTTTGGAGCAGATTGCATGATGTAACTTAAAATTTAAAAGGATCACCACTGTGGATGCTATATGGAGATTAAATTCTATAGGGCAAGGGCAAAATGAAGAAATAAGCTAGGAGACTATTATAATAAATCAGAAGGAAGGTGGTGGAAGCTGGGATAAGAGTGGTAATAGTGAAAATGGGAAGAAGTAGGTGAATTTTGGTCATAATTGAGAATAGAGTCAACAGGATTTGTTGACGTATTGGATGTGGGATGTCAGAGAGAAAAAAAGTCAAGAATAACTCCAAGATTCTAGTGTATCCAGAATAATGCCTTGCCATTTTCTGACACAAAGAAAGCTACAGAATTGGTCAAATTTGGGGGAGAACACCAGGAGTTCTGTTTTAAATGTATCAAGTTTAAGACGTCTGTTAGCTATTCATGTAGAGATGTCAAAAGACCTCTGAATATATGAGTCTCTTGTGTTTAGAGAGAAGATCCAAATTAGAGATCTGAACGTAGGAACCATTAGCGTATAAACAGTACTCTAATCTATGGAACTGGATTAGTCTAAAAAGAATAAGTACAGACAGAAGTAAGCTCTAAGGACTGAGTTCAGAGGCAGGCCAATAATTAAGGGTAGGAGATCTGGAGGAATCAGCAAAGGAAATGAAGGAGTGGCTAGTAAGGTAGAAGGAAAATCAGGAGAGTACAGTTCTTGAAATTCAGGTTGAAGTGTTTCAAGGAGGAAAGAATTATCAAGGATATCAAATACTACAGCTAGGTCAAGTATGATGAATAATGATAATTGAACACTGAATTCAACAATGACAACATCTTTAATGTTGACAATAGCTATATTAGTAGAATGGTGAGGATGAAATGCTGATGAGAGTAAGTTCAAGAAGGAATATGAAGGGAAGAAATAAAGACAATGGCCATAAGCAACTTTTTCAAGGAGTTTTGCTATAAAAGATAGCCAAAAAATGAGACAGTGTCTAGAGATGGATGTGTGCATAAGGTGTTTTTTGTTTGGTTTGGTATGGTTTGGTTTGAAGAATGGAGACATTAAATCACATTTTCATGCTCACAGGAAAGGTCCAGTAAAAGGGGAAAAGTTGATGGAAGAAAGAGAAAATTGCTGGAGTGCTGTTTTTGAGTAGGTGAGAAGGGATGAGGCTGACTGCGCAGGTGGGTTTTGATTAGGTGCTTATATGGATCATCTCTGGTACCAGGAGAGAAGGTTGAGTATATGGGTAGAGATACAACATCAGAAGTATAGGGGTGATCAGGTATTCTCTTCTGTTTTATGGGAAAATAGAAGCAAAGATAGGTAGTAGAATCCAGTTAATGACAGAGTTCTGAAGTCAATTTCAATTTACAGCACGGGGCAAGAAAATGCACGTCTTGGAGCAACTTCCTTGGATACTGAGTGACAACTGTCTGTGGGTGCAGTGAGATGACTCCTATTCTGTATTCTTACAAAAAAATTACTTCAGGGATCTTGAGTAATTCTTTGTTCTTCAAACTCAAGAGAGCCTAACATGCCTGCAGACATGGAGTCCCAAATATGATATCTGAACCTGGTGTATCTAGAACTGCATTTATCCCACCCCAATTGGTTATGATTTGAACACCAGAACTAAAGTCAACTAAATGATTTTGGGGGACCCTACCAGCCCTGTGAGACTTTGATACTCAGAATACTAAGTATTATGTCAGGTATCATAGTGTGATGATGATTTGGGTCTACTGTTGTGTTGTGGCTATTCTGATACTAGCTATCTTGAATCCCATTGTATTTTTCTATGGTCATTTTCACATACACATTATCACTTCTCCTTGACTTTTCATTTGAGTTAAATAGTTGAAACTTTTATAACTTGCATTTTATTTCTTATTTTTTGTTTGTTTCAAAATATGAAAGGAGTACAAATGTTTTTGTTATGTGGACAGCTTTATAATGCTTTAGTCAGGGCTATACGTGTGTCCATTCCCTGCATATAGTTCATTGAGTACTACTCACCCATATAAAGGAGTGAATTAATGGTCTTTTGCAGCAATGTGGATGAACTGGAGGCTATTAAGTGAAGTATCTTAAAAATGATTTGCATTTTAGAGTCACTTCAAAGTAGGTACAAAACCTTTGGTATTTGATACTTGTACTCTTAGCATAATAATCAGAACCAATTAGACTTCATCAAATGCCACATTTCTAGATAAGGTAAAAAAAATACTATGCTGTAGTAGAAAGTATACTACAAAATTTTAGGAGCTTAAAACAACATACGTTTATTTCTCATTCATATAATAGTTCAAAGGAGGGTATGTATTCTGTAGGCAACTTTCTTCTATGCAAGGATGCGAGAAATTAGGCTCCTTCCAAGTTATGGCTTTATTTTTTTCTAGGGCCTTATTATTTATATCTAGCCAATAAAAAATAGTAAAGATAGAAAAGATACACCTACTAACATATTTTAAAGGGCATAACAGTACATAAGCATGGGTATTATGTTGTACAGCAGATCTCTAGAACTTATTTTTCTTGTATAACTGACATTTATATGCCCATTGAGTAACAATTCTCCAGTTCTTCCTCCCCCTAGCTCTTAGAAACCACCATTCTATTCTGTTTCTATAAATCTGACTATTTCGGATATCTCATGTAAGTGTAATCATTTGTTGTTCTGACTGGCATAGATGTTAAGATGATAGATCTCATATTAATTGTCCTTACTACACACACACACACACACAAAAAAAAAAAAGAACACAAGGAAATTTTTGGTAGTAATGAATATGTTTAGTACCTTAATTGTAGTGATGGTATCATCCATAAATACATATGTCCAAACTCATTAAAACACATACATTAAAGATATGCAATTTTATGTATCGGTTGTATTTCATAAATGCATTTTAAAAAGATAAGGTATACCCATTTTATAAAAGCCATTGCCTCAAAGTGATATACATCATTTTTACTGCACTTCCATTGCAAGAATTTGTCAATAGTCCCAAGTGGAAGGCATGGGATCTGGGAAATGCAGTGTCTCACTACCAGCCACCATCCAGCAACTCAGAGAACACAAATTGTGCTGCCCAGTGGGTTATGTCATCTCCAAAGATGGCTGCAAACAAACCATGCTGCACAGTATTCATGCCTTTGGGTGGCTCCTTCTCACAGTGGATCTTAATTTCCCTTATCTTGCTTTAATCACCAGAATACTGCAGAATTACCCAGTGCTTATTCTCGAACCAAAGCTTCTGGTTTTGTGCACTTGAATGTGCTATACAACTATGTAAAAAGTCTATCAACACTGAAGATGGGACCATGTTAAAAGGCCACATGAGGGGGGTGACTCAGCTGTCCCACCACCCTAGCCAATCCCAGCTTTCAGGTCATCTTCTGCTGCAGCAGAAGTATCACCAGACTGAACCAATCAATCTGTAGAATGATGAGAAATAGTCAAATGGTGGTTGTGCTAAGCTAATAAGTTTAGGGGCAATTCGTCTTGCAGCAATAGATAACACACAGCTAGCTGTATTTACCTAAGTTTCCAAACAAATTACCCTCTTTTACTTTAAATTTTTTTCCTGATAAAGTTCAAAAACAATTTTTTTCAGGAAAAAAAACAATATTTTCTTTTTTCGGAGTAAAGCTGCAATAGGACATGAGGTACTGAACATATAGAGGTTCCAGTAGCCACAGGACAATGCCCTGCTGTGGAGGGTCAGGTACTTTTCTTTAGGAATAGCGAGACCTGTTGGCATTTATCTACTACTATTTCATTAGTGGCCATTTACATTGTTTACTTATAAGTTCAGCTCAGGATAAAAGTAGCAGGGAAGAGGATGACAAAAAAGAAGGAAAGGAAGAAAAGAGAGGGGGAAAGCAAAGAACTCTCATGAGTCGCCAAACAAATCTTAATAAGGAACAAAAGTAAATAAGAAAACGATAGAAGCAAAGAACTACCTATCAAGTCAAAAAAGATCAAATATACTTAATGGCATAATATTCAGCTCAAAATAAGAGATTCAAAGAAAGAGGAATTATTATATTCTATTTATCTTAGGATGACCTACTTATAGTAATATGAACTGAATGCAATTATATACTTTTCACTGCAATGTGGAATAATTTCCACTAATTACCATGTTTTGAGGGATTTTTCCTCTTGAAACTTTCTAAGTCTTGGTTAGCATTTCTCTGTATCCTATGGAATGTTTGCCATAAATTAAACTCAATAGGAGGCTCAGTTAAAGTTTAAAGAATAAAGGTATTTTGTGCATTGAAATCCCAAAGTGCCAGGGTGAGATCCTGTTTGACAAACTATCAGAGTCACATTATCTTGATGAATTACCAAGGTACATTGAAAGCCTGGGTTTTAATTTTGTACACTCTGAAATCTGATTTTAACTTTCATTAGCCAACCCAAAATGGACAGGAGCCATCTAAAGGGCAATGTCACATTAAGCAAAACCAGAAGCCATTGTACTAATTTCCTATGAGTATCATGACTATCAGTAAGAGAGCTTTTGCTAAACTACTAGCACCAACAACTCCAATGGCGCTCATAAGAACGCATTCTTTCTTCTGATATGTCACTTATCAGACTGCGTTCAAGTCATGCTGACCTTGGAATCATTCTGTTACTTGAAGGTGGCAATGCATGCTATAGCTCTTTTATTCAAAGATGCTGCTAATTGAAATGTACTATTGATTTAGTAATGGGAAATACCAAAGAAATTCTCAATGCAATATACATATACCTTGACTGTAAGTGGCATAGTAACTTTAGGTGTCTATTATTTGTACCTCACATTGTGTACGTCATGGGTTACTTTTCCTGAACACATAGTAAACAACAGACATTATACTAGATTCTAAGGATAAAATAGTGAGCAAGAACATGCATGATCTCTGTCATCAAGTGACCCACAAAACCTCTGAGGCAGAAAGAACTGAGAAGAAGCCAGTTTAGATAGAGCACAATAGGAGATAAAATGGCTCCGTGGAGTTTTTGAAGGATTTTGACTTTTTATAACAATGAGTAAGATGAGGAGCCCTGGCAGAGTTTTAAAAAGAACAGTAACATAATGTGACTGAAGTTGTTAAAGGATCCCTACCGGGCATGAGATGGTGGTGACTTTCACTAGAAACTTGAAAGAAGGTTGAGAAGTGGGAAGGAGGTGAGATACTTTGGGGAAGTAGAACCAACAAGCTACTATCCATGCAACAGATGCTGCAGAGGAAATTATCTTTTCAATTTTTTCAACTAGTAGTCCAGATGCCACCAGCCTTGCAATTACCAGGGCTTCAAGAAATATTTATTAAGTAGAAATTCTTGAACATTGGAGCCCTGAACATTATGGTCCACACCTGCATCAGCTCCATATGGTGGCAAAAAGAAGTAGCAGCCATTCTTCCTCACAGATCTGGCCTTAGTGGCTTGGGTCCAACAGTGGAGGGTGATGGGACTAGAAGGCAGAAAAAGATTTTTGCCTCCTTTTGCGCGGCACTGAAGCAAAAGGAGGGACTTATCCAGAAATCCCATGTCTAAGCAGGTCTATCGAATTGTATGCTATGATTTGGTAGCAGAAGGGAATACAATGCCTTGACAGTGTCCTTTCCCTGGCAGCCAAATACGTGGTTCACAACACAGGCCATGAAGCTTCTCAGGGCACAAGCATCACAGTGGGAGGTCAAGCAAAGTTTTTAGGTGTCTCAAATCATCAGATTCTGATGAAGGTTTAACTGCGCTCTGCCTAAACACACTATGGACGCTGCCCTGTCACCCTAAGTGCTCTCTACATTTTAATTCAGTTAGGAAGCGTTTCCTGCATCTCTATTTTGTCAGGGTCTGTGTTCCACAATGAATAAGACACAGTCCTTGCACTTGTGGAACTTGGAATCTAACGGGGATAAAGAAAGTATGCTGTTCTTATCAATATAAATTACAGTTGCATTACGGCTTTTATTGTAAGGCTCTTATCTTTTTCATTTGCTTGCTCTCGAGGACTGCCAGGGCTCTGTTATTGAACGCTGGTATTTTAGCTTGCTCCCCAATAAAATGGAAAACGTGAAACCTTACACAATCTATTTCCCAGTATGATTTCAGATTTCCTAATTTCTGATTGACATCTCCTCAACAGTGGCTTTTCTTTGTCACTCAGTTGAGTATCTAATGACATAGAGACAAACACTTTAAAGGCCACTATTTCAAACAATGTGTCATCATCCTTTTTATAATGAAAGAAATCCTTTTGTCAGGTGGCTGCTTACATCCTCACAATGCATTTGTTTGCAACCAGCAATTAGCAAGACTCCTCGTTTCTTACAGAGCCGGAATAAAGAACAGTTAATTGGGTTAAACTGGCCATGCCTTCACTCCACCAGAGAGAGCTAGAACCCAGGACAGCCACCTCTGAGTGCTTGGGCAAATTCCTGGAGGACACCTGTGGCAACCCTCTGTCCGCTTTAGGCACAAAGACCAAATTGCTCCCTTCACTGTTCATATTCATATTCTCAATAGCATTCCTGCTATTTTATACTTTTCCCTCTTAAACCAATTATATTACTTACAGTATTTATGTTCTGAGTTTCCACACTTCTTCTACCTCTTCCAGTTTTCCTTTTAATTCTTCCAAGAAACATGTCCAATAAGTAGATAGGAGGAAACAACACTTACCTCTTTTCTGGAAATTTAATACTAGACCAACAGTAACAGAGACAAAGAGTGAGTTCAAAAGCATTTTGGAAATTGTGAAGCCCTAAACTAATGCAAGTTGTTACGATAATGGTGATATGGTCCTGATAGCAATGCTACTAATTAAGTGTTTGACCAAAGCTGATGGCAAACCCTAAGCTTTCGTATATGCAATGCCCCTAACTTCCTTATTAAGGCTTAGAGAAGAAAGAAAGAAATGCAACCATCGAACTAATACTACTTTAAACAAGTCAGTAGGAAAACTGCAATACATTAAACTCCAGCTGTTCCTAATTACACATCGTACTGTACATTCTGTCAGCTGCATTCAGTTCTGAGAATTGAGGCTACTTGACTCTGGCAACTGACCTTGATGAGTTGCACACATTCCTCGGAACAAAGCTCTATACACATCACAACCAACAAATAGAATCATCAAGCAGAGCTACTGAATCATACCTCTATATCAAACCAGGTTGAGAGGGCATTAATTTGTTTCACAACATGTTTCCTATTTCTGCTGAGAAGCACTGTCTTGACAGCCTTCTGTTAGAGGTGTTATCAGAGTGAAGAGTTCTCTGCCAATCCTGGAAGCCAACCAAGTCCTGCACTTCTGTTGAGTGTGTGAAGAATGGAGTGTGGTGAAATGCACTTCCCAGGGTATGCTATTAGATCACCTGCCCTGCTTTTGTCACGTGAATGCCTCAACAAATCAAAGTCACTCTTCTTAAAGATAAACTATGAGCTACTTTCTGTTTTCTATCAGATAATTTGAATGAATGCAAAATTGGAGTAGAGTTTGTTCTTCAAGGATGAGAACATTTCCTTTGTGGCTTCAGTGAATGGAATGCCAAGTATGACACAAGAAGGAACTATGAGTGTAGTAAGACTTAGATAAATGTGTTGAAATAATGTAAAGGAATCTCACAGAACTATGTTTAGTGTTCGTTTTCTGGAAAGGAAAAACAATTCAACAATCATTCGTTAAAATCCTTGTGAAGGACCACGCACTGTGCTGGGACCAGGGTTTGCTACATAATTTGCAGAGCCCAGGGAAAAATGCAAATGTGATTCCCCACATCCAAAAATAATTATGAATTTTAAGACTGTGGCAGCAGAGCACTAAACCAAGTGAGGGACTCTTCAATGTACAGGCCCTGTGTGCATGCACAGGTCATATGCCCTGGCCATGGACTCTGAAATAGTGCCGACAGTAAGTCATAGCAACTGACTTGGCTCTGCCTGTGGGTGTCAGAGAAAGTTGCATGGCAGAGGTGATAATTGAGCCAGTGGCTTAAGGAGCATAAATTATCCTAGGAACAGATAGGCTTTCTACGAATAGATGGCAGTATTTATTTACGAATTTAACAAAATATTGAACTCCTATTTTGTTCTAACAGTATAATAGACATCAAAGACCCAAAGATGGAAAGAATACCAAACCTGTTCTCCAGGAATTTACAGTCTAGTGCAGAAGACAAACAAAGCAGAAAACAGGCATTCATTCATTCACTCATTCATTCAACAGATATTTGCAAGCACCTGGGCTGGTGCCTGGGATATGATTGTAATTTCTTTTCTAAAAAAAATTATGATTGTACATTTCTTGAGTTGGTCCCACCGGCAATTGGAAATATGGACAATTTAGCAAATATAATGAAGTGTTGTGTTTTGATTAGAGAACCCTGAAAACTCTCTAATCCAGTAAAGATAGGAGCGAAGTGGGAAATGAAGAAAGGCTTCCTGAAAGACTTAAGGGAGGGTAGTTACAAGTCATGTTTTAAAATTTATCCTTCACTCCAAAAGCAATGGGAAGGCATTGAAACTTTCCAATAGGGGTGAAACATAATGACTTTAATACCACTCTGACTATTGTGAGTATTAAAGGCAAAAAAATCACAGTAGTTTGAGAACTAATATTCCAAAAGGGAAAAATACACATTTATATCATCCCATTAATGGCTAATGAGTAAAAATTTCCCTTACTCATTTATCTGCTAGGGAAATAAAAAGAACCATCTAAGGCTTTATCTGTGTTGTTATAGGCCAGACTTGGCCAAAAAGAATAGCAGTTAATGTGTGTATGGTGTGTGTGTGTGTACATGCATGTGATGAACCTCATGTTATCATCAAATCCATCATTACCTCTTTCAAAATGAAGGCATTTTGCCAGGAGATCTATAAGTGATTATTATGAATAGATAGCAATAAATATAATGCCCAGACAGACCATAGACTAAATGAGGTTGTTCTTCAGCCAGAGACCAGTTTTCTTATTTTTTCTTTCTTTTTTCTTTTTTCTTTTCGTTTTTTTTTTTTTTTAGGTGAAGTCTTTGATAGATAATAAATACTTGATAAATGCTTCATTAGTAAATTCTTCTGCCTTCTGCTTGGTATTTAAGAACGTTGCTCCATATGATTTGACGTAAGATTACATGATCATACTTGCAAGCTATTTCACCACCTTTGTTATCTGTCACAACAAGAGAATGTCTACTATGATCTCTAAACACTGCTTCGAAAGAAGTTATTGAAAATCTCCTTTTAAATCAGTGATGTGCTTTCGTCAGTGCTATTTATTAATAGCCTTTCTGAAGAGATATGTGCTTTGTGACGTGACTGAAGTCAGGACTGAGGTGAGGTGGAGGTCCAGGAAAACGTCCAAGAGAACTTGGAAAATAAGGGTACCCTGTGAGAGCTAAAGTTGAAAATCAAGATATAATCAATCAGAGCAGGGACATGCAATTACCTGTAAGACACAAAGTCTCCTGCACCTGCACCTGCAGGCCTGCTCAAGACCAGATCGAACCCATAAATATGACTAAATTAAAAAATGTGCACATCAGTAGGAGGTTTGTTTACCTAGGGAAGCAGAAAACATTCGATAGTATCAGAGACGAATGATGGCAGCATCATCCAAAACCTGTCATACGATAAGGGTTTCTAACCTCATCGTCAAAGCCATCCTTGTAATGAATATGAAGTTGGGCCCATTTATCTTTAAAGCATTATACATTCGATTCGTATAATGCATTCACCAGGTTCTGCTTTCATTCGCACTATGTAATAATTGATTATGGTTTTGCTTTACAAGCAGATAAGCATATAGCTGTCATCCTCACCCTTGTTTTCACATTGGAATCACCTGGGGAACCTCAAAATATGCATACACCTGGGTCCTACCAGAGTGATTCTGATTTAATTAATCTGGGAAATGGCCTGAGCATCAGAATTTTAAAAGCTCCCCAGGGAAATCTAACGGGCAGTTAGGGTTACGAATAACTGGATTTGGGGAAGAGAATATGTGGTTCTACAGACTTAGGGTAGTCTGGGTCTGATGACGGGTGGCAGGTATGAGTTCCTGTTTATAAACTCAGAACTCCAATAAAAGTAATTTCCTTTATTTTCCCATAGCTTTAATTTCTATTTTGAGTACCAGGTGGAAGGAATTCAATCTTGCCTCCTTCTTTCTCCTGAGTTGCTAAATTGGTAAGACATTAGTATGATGTGTTCCGAGTCTTGTTCTGGGTCTCATGTTGCCTCTCACGGTCTGACTGGTCTTCATTCCCATCTGGCCATCAGTCCACACAGATCACTGCCACATCCTCCTTGTCCTGATCATAAAGCCTCTTCAAGTTTACCATTTCTTTATGCTTGTCTGGGCCGATTTCAGGTAGACAAGAAATATTGTGCTGCTCTTGTTCTACTTTGGACTTCAGAATATACTATGAAACTCTCTCAAGGCCAGCCACTGACCTCACTGTTCAGACCCTTCTCCCCTGGGATGTCAGTGCTTCACTAGACTGTATTTAGGAAAAGGAAGGAGGAAGCACAGGTCTCATCTGCTCCCAAGTTCCATAAAACTGGTAAAAATTACAATTGTGCTCTTCTACCGTTGGGACTTAATGTAAGGAGGTGGGGACAAGACCATGTACTCAAGATCCCAACCAAAAATCTAAGTTCCCACTGACTTCCTTTACCACAGTCTAAAGAATCCTCATCTGGAACAGATAAATTGTGCTCTCATCACAGCCAGAACTGGGCTCATGTTACTGCTCTGGTTCTTCCCTTTCCACCCAGCAAGGGTTTTGAAAATCAAAAGCCAAGAATCGACTTCTCCATTTCAGTCTGTCATCTTTCCCCCGAGGCGAAGAATGATATAGCAGAAGAAATGAAGAACAGAGGGTTTGTTGAAAATACCAGGGAAATAAGCAGAGGTTATTTTATTTTTTGTATGCTTTTTTATTTATTGTATTGAGGAGGCTCTGTGGGGGGTATATGGCACATGAGTTTAATTATAACCTCTGAGGTTATATATCTTCTCTCAGAGGAAAAACATTACCTTGCCATGACATTAAAAAAACATTACATTTAAGTTGCTATTTGAATTTTCATGTCAGTATACCTATAACAGTGATTCTCAACCTTGGTTACACCTTGCATCATTCATGGACTTCTTTAGGAATCTACTTCAACTATAGACCTTCCTCCAAGAAAAACGCAAAAGGCACATGTTCTGCATACAGTTTTCAGGTGCCACGGGATCATCTGAATCCCAGCACCCCAGATTAAAAACTCCTGAACTAAAGGAAAGAATATGTTGGTCATGCCAACTCATATTCTCATCCCTATTTAAATTATCTCTCAGTGCACAGTCAAAACTGCTCATTGTCCAGCTTCACGCATTAGTCTTATAAACGTGGTCAGCTCTGAGAACCAAATCCACTGTCAGTGGGCTAACTAAACATGCTCTTGTGCTTGCAAGACTGACAGATGGCCCTGGACCGAAGCCACACACTGTGAGGCTGCCTGTGTTAAAAGAGCAGCTTTGCCTCCAGCACACATATTTTCCCTCTCATTCGAATTTTCAATGAATAGGACATCTTATCCACACAGCAAAGTGACCTACCAGCAAGACGCTGCTGTGTGCCAAAGAGTGGACTGAAGAAAGCAACAAATACAACCTAATAAGGCAGGAAAAAATAAAATATGGATCATCTAGTTCAGAGCCCTGTCAACTACAGCTCACGGGCAATATACAGTCCCACATTGCCTATTTGCATAATAAAGTTTTATCAGAACACAGACACATTCATTTATTTGCAGGTTGTCTGTGGCTGTTTTCCTACTACAACAGCAGAGCTGAGTAGGGGCTACAAAAACTGTTTGCCTGCTTTTGTCCTTTACAGAAAAAAACTTTGGTGACCTCTGCTCTAGAGACATGCTTCTTGAACTTTCATACACTGATGAATCACTTAGGAATCTGGGTAAAAAATGCGGATTCTGATTCAGTAGGTTGCCATGGGACTAGAGATTCTGCTGGTCAAATAAGCTCTCAGGTTATGCCAATGCTGCTGGGACCAGCCTTTCAGTAGTGAGGGTCTAGACCTATGAACTGCTGGTTTATTTACCAAGTGTTCCGCTGTGTCTAGGGAAGGTCCTTAAAGAAGATTTCTCATCTTTACTATAGAGGAGTACATATGTCTTGCAGAGTTGTTAATTACATACAGCATAGATTTAGAACCTCACAACATGCCTGGTACATAGTATTCTCTCCATAAATGTCAGCCAGTGTGGTAGAATGCCCTACTTTTTATCTCTATGTCTCCTAATGGAAGAGGTGGCAGAAAACTCTCATTAGTTGGAAGGGGGCAGCAGTATTAAATAGCTTTATTATTTTTAATATCTAAGCTTTCTTGAGGACAGTTAAAATTCCACTGTCCAATATCAAAACATCATGTTGTGCTACTGAAACATACAATTTGTACAAGATACATGTATTTTATCCTGGCTGAGCATGGCAGGGATAAAATAAAAGATACACATATTTTAATGAAGTTGATTTGTCAGTTTTCTAGACATTTTCCTAAGGGTTGAAGGTCTTGCAGGTCCATTTTATTTACTTATTTTTTATTTCAGATTAACATGAGGGCATAAATGATTAGGTTATGTTGTTTGCATTTATTAGGCTAAGTTCAAGTTGTAGTTGAGCCCTTCATCTAGGAGTAATACTATATACCCTTACGTTCTACCCATTAGGTAACAGCACACCAATCCCCCCGCCTTCTCCCTGTTCCCTTTTCCTCTTCTCCTTTCCCCCCACTTGAATTTAATTGTGTTTTTTTCGTATATGGGTGTGTAATTTTTTATCTATTGGTCTCACATATTAGTATTGAGTACCTTGGGTACTTGCTTTTCCATTCTTGTGATATTTCATAAAGGTGAATGTTCTTCCACTCTATCCAGGTAAATACAAAAGATATAAAGTCTCCATTCTTTTATGGCTGAATAGTATTCCATGGTACACATATACCACAGTTTATTAATCTATTCATGGGTTGATGGGCACTTGGGTTGATCCCACATCTTGACAATTGCAAATTGAGCTGTGATGCTCATTCTAGTGCAAATGTCCTTGCGGTAAAATGATTTTTTTTTTTCTGCCGGGTAGATACCTAATAATGGGATTGTGGGATCAAATAGAAGGTCCATTTTAAACTTTCCACTGTAAGTTCAAGTCAGTTTTAATTCATGGAGAGAGAAAGTGTTATTCTAACCCTTTTCCATCCCACCTTCCATTCTTTGAGAACACATTACAGAGTTCTGTAGTCTATATGTAACCCATGTCACACAAGAAACAGATACAGACAGAACACTGTATTCTGGGCAGCACCTGTGGCTCGGTGGGTAGGGTCCCAGCCCCATATACTGAGGTTGGTGGGTTCAAACCCAGCCCCGGCCAAACTGCAACAAAAAGTAGCCTGGCATTGTGGTGAGTGCCTGTAGTCCCAGCTACTTGTGAGGCTGAGGCAAGAGAATCGCCTAAGCCCAGGAGTTGGAGGTTTCTGTGAGCTGTGTGATGCCATGGCACTCTACCAAGGGTGATAAAGTGAGACTCCATCTCTACAGGAAAAAACAAAACAAAACAAAAAAAACCTGTATTCTGAACAGGCATGCCAAAACATACACTGTGCCCTGAGTTCAAATATCTTGCATTGCTTCTTCTCAAATGTTTCTGACCACTGAAGACAAAGAGAAAATTGCCTTCGTACATTCTGGGAGATTTTATCAGTTGAAATGATGCCTCTGCTTATCTCAGTGCTTTTCTGCTGCTTGTAAGTGGTGCAAAGGGTGAAAGGGCAATTTAACCATGAGTGTATACTTACGTCCAAATTCACCAGATTGTAGACATTAATGATGTGCAGTTTTTCCTATACCTATTATATCTCAGTAAAGCTTGAGGGAAAAATAGTTGCAGGGAAAAATACTCTTGAAGCACTGGCTTAGTTAGATGACATACCCTTGCAGCTGGATTTGAAGGAGTGTGCCCCCCTTAAGATACTGGGTTATCTGGGGAAGGCATGTCTGAAGCTATCCCTTGACAAATGTAAGTTTTGAAGACGTCAGTAAAATGTATGTTGGACATAGAGTCCCAGTACATAGCAAGTGACAGACTTCAAAATGACACTGGTCTGATTCCACTAGCCATAGAGAGCTAATGAACTTCCTGGATTCAGTGAATTCTAAAGAACATTTATGAAGAATTAATCTAGACTTGCTCACCAACCTGTTTTATAACTACACTGGTGATTTATCTATTTTTTTTCTCAGCTATAAGCCTACCTTTTACATTCTGTCCTGTGATTCTGGGACTGTGACACATTTTTCATACTCCCATGCCAGTTGGCTCCCTATTGGTTTTGCTTAGGAAGTAGTAAGAGATTAGAAGATAAACGTATTCCCTTCTGTTTGACATCGCTGTTGGCATGGCTTCAGCAGCAGTGAACAGTGCTGGCCCTAGTATCCTGCTTCTTTGAGAACTCCCAGCATCTACTGTGATCAATTCCCTGCATTAAATCCCTGCTATATGAAACACCTAGAGTGGTTTGGCTTTCATGAGTAGACCTAATTCAAAGTTATCAGGTCAAGACTAGTAAACCAATAAAAGAAAAAATCTGCAGAACAAGAGGCCCAACCTCCTCAGCTTCTTTAAAATTTCTTCAGGGTAAAAGGTCTGTGACAAGATGTTAAGATAGTCATAGCATGTTGCACATGGGCTGATGTTCTAGCATTTAATGGCTCTACTAAGTCCTCCATTATTCATACAGATATCAAATTTGAAAGCCTACATGGGGTGTTTAGCCACTAAGAGGAAGGGGAGGATATTGAGGGTCATTCACTGTGAGAAATACTTGAACTAGCTAAGGTACAGAAATTTGACATCACTAATCTCTACACCCACAAAAAACCCAAACCATAAAAGTTTTTAAAAACCTACAAATTAATTTTGGTGGGCACCATTCCAAACTGAGCAGAAAAAGAAAAACAAATTTATATTCTGGTATACTACTAGGAATGATGAGACTACACAGGAAAAACATATATACACACACATATATATATATGGCATTCTAGGATACCATCAGGAATAATGTCACAGAATTTACAAGTCATTTCTTGATATGTAGGAGAAATCCCTAGCTACTGGCTGATTTCTGCTTTGTAGTAAGTGAGTGTGGAAAGACCTCTTGGAACCCCATTCAGTGTGCTGACAACCTTAGGGAACCATGCTGGCCAGCTTCTTCTTAAGGAATACATCTATCTCATTGTAGGAAGACACAGGAACTTTCCTGTGCTCAAATAGTAAAGAATGAATAAGAAAAGTGAAGACAGTCAGCGACATATTTAATTTCTTTCCTCAAGAAGAACTAGTGAAAAAAATTGCCCCCATATGTGATAAATCAGAGAGAATCGGGGAAGAATCAGAATGTAGCTTTCCAAGCAGCACTAGAGAGTATGCTTCCTAACTGGGAAGAAGGAAAAGGAGAGAAACTACTGAGTCAGACTAAAGAAATTAGGGTAGATTGCCTGCCTACACTGAGTGGTTTTATTTAAATCACAGAAAAGATCTAGAAGTAGGTTAAAAACCATATAAATTAAAATTCTGTCCCTGAATGGCAAAGAGAAGCAAAAAACAAAAAAAAAAACATCTGGCATCCGGGTTCAGCTACATGGCCCTTGGGAAGCCTGAGGAAAATACCACCCGCATGCCAAAGCACTGCTTCGTGTGGGGGAATTTCCATTCTAAGAACCTGGATAGAAAACAAAGCTATAAAGACCCTGGGAAAATGCTTTCTACTCCCAGAAGACAAACCGAGAAGGGAGATCAATATAAAAAGTTTGTAAATTTTATTTTAGTGAAAAGTCATATTGGTCATATCTCAAACAACAATCACCTTTAAGCAAACAAAGGAGAGACAGGCAGAGACAGAATATCCCCACCCCCCTTCCCCTACCCAAACAAGTTGAAAATATGATTCCCAGAGTGTTCTTGTAAGAAGAAGTAATAGCTTGGACCTTAATTGTCCTCATATCAGAATTGAGTACATAGGATTCTTATTTCTCCATTCTTGTGATGCTTTACTAAGAATAATGTGTTCACATCCATCCAGGTTAATACAAAGGATGTGAAGTCTTCATCTTTTTCAATGGCTGAATAGTATTCAATTGTATGCAAATACCACACCTTGTTAATCCATTCCTGGGTTGGGGGCATTTAGGCTGCTTCCACATTTTGGCGATTGTAAATCGAGCTGCAATAAATAGTCTAGTTCAAGTGTCCTTATGGTAAAATGTTTGTTTTTTTTTTTTCCTTCGGGGTAGAGCTGAGAAAGGGAAGGAGGGAGGGCATGGTTGGGGGGGAGTTCAAGGGATAGGGTTCACCTTTTGGGGGCAGGACAGAAATATAAGAGGGTCCTTATCTAATAAAAACAATCAATGTAACCTGCTTCTGTGTACCCTCAATTAATCTCTGACCATTAAAAAAAGGGAAAAAAGGGTGGCGCCTGTGGCTCAAAGGAGTAGGGCACCAGCCCCATATGCTGGAAGTGGCGGGTCAAACCCAGCCCCAGCCAAAAACTGTCAAAAAAAAAATATTTAAAATTTACAGTTACATTATCCTCTTAAAAAAAAAAAAAAGAAGAAGAAGAGGTAGTAGGATCCTGAGGAAAGAGTTGGGAGGTGTTTCTCTGGTCAACAAAGAGTTGGCATGACTCTATTTGGCTCTATAATGTAGTCTGATGCCCCGCTGGAACTGGGACCTGGGGTGGGGTTGGTGAGTTTGAGCAATAGTGAACAAGAAGGAGAGAGGAATTGTTCTATCCCAGGACTCAGCCCAGGTTACTGCCCACCTGTGCAACCCACCGCACTATGATTTCCAACTGTATGGTTGCTGCAGGAGATAAGACTAGCAAGCTAATCGCCCTGCACACTAATTCACGTCTCACTGCCTCATTCCCATACTTAGGTGGTGTCATTCATCATTAAGTTGCTGCTTCACTAGTAACATTTCTACTATGCAAATAGTCACATGTAGCTAATGGGTACCATACTGTCCAGTTCAGATATGGAACATTTTTAGAACAGAAAATTCTGTCAGACAATGCCGCTCTAAAATCTCAAAATTTGGCCCTGCCACTTCCTAATCATGTGTTTCGTGGCAAGTTATTTTAGCTCTCTGCGCCTCGGTTTTCTCGTTTCTGAAGTGGGATACTAAGAGAATCTACCTCACAGATCAAGATCCAGTGAGATCATGTGGACGTGCTCAGTACAATGTTTGGCACATAGTAATAATGATTACTCACCTCCCAGTAAACTAAAAATATATTCCCGAAAGGAACTACCCAGCAGCCTGATTCACTGGCGCACTCTCTAGAATCTTTGCACTAGGGCGCACATATGGTAAATGTTTATGGAATACCTGCCAGAAAAACAGCTGGTTAAAAACTGGAACTGCCCTTTCTACACTGTGCCCAAGTAGGCCAGAATGCCTTGGATATTTCATGTCTCCCAGATAAGGAATTGTGGAGCCTTCCAGAAAGCTGCCTTTCATTTTGAGAAATGCCAGATAATTCTAGTTTCCTAAGGATGAGATCTTAAACCATAATCAAAGCAGAAAACCAGCCAGGTTTAAGATAAGCTCAGGAATTCTTAAGTAACAGATAAATTGTCTCAGATAAACACTGGCCAAGGGCAGAGGTAACCTCCTGGGAATAATGAGCTTGGCTGCAACTACAATCAGTCATTGACATTTTCCTCAAATGCTTTACATTATCATTATTCTCAGTACATTTGCAAGAGAAAGCCTAAAGCAGACTTTGTCAGCTGACAGAAATTATTACTGGGAATCCTACCAGTATCAGTTGGGGCTGGAGTTCATCAACTGTGGCTGGTTGTATTTGTGATATGGAGTTCAGGTTATTCACCGTCACCATCCTCTTCCCCTCTGAGTAGCTTCCTAACCCTTTTAATGCTTCCTAGGAAAGCAGGCCAAAAGTTTCCAGCTCTCTTCATCCCCACAGCTCCCTTGATGTACTCAAAAGATGGAGAGGAGAGTTATACAGGTGCTCCTTGACTTTGAGGTTATGTCGCCATAAACTTATCATAAGTTGAAAATACACAGTATTATAAGTGGAAAATGCATTTAATACATCTAGCCTACACTTAACCCTAGCCCTCCATTCAGATTGTAGTACCCATCATCCCTCATTCCCAGTCACTCTTGAACTACAGTCCCCTTTCCATGCCCCCCTCAGCAGCACAAGCTTTCCTCTTCAGGACATTCCAATCAGGGTTCTGTTCTCACCTCTCCACGGAGACCACTTCCAGGGCAATAATTTTTCCCACATTGTCTAGTCCAATCCCAGTGGCTGATTGTCATTTAACTCAGCCACTCATCAGTTTCCAATATAGTTGGTCACACTTGTGCTTTTTGTTTGTTAGTTTGTTTGTTTGTTTTCAGTTCCCACTAATTTTTGGCTCTTGGGGCTACGTCATCTTTTTCAATAAGAAAAAAAGCATCAAGTTCAGCACAAAATTGAAATCTGAAGTGTAGGATAGGACAAAACCAAAGATAAGGAGAAAAAAGGCAACAGCAAAAGGAAGAGACGAGATGTTGCAAAAAACAGACCATGTCCCCTCCTCTCTCTGGCGAATGAATGACCCATACAGGTGGCAGTACACAACTTCCCACTTAAGTCAGGGAGATTACTTTTTTGTGGGTAAGGAAAGGTGGGTATGGAGAGGGCATTTCTGGAGGTTTAGGGATTAAGGCTGGTCTCTCTCCCCTCCTGATTCCCCTATCAGGGGAAAGGAAGGAATCTAATGTTTCAGTGAGGTGAAGTGTGAGAGGGGAGGATCCCATTTGACTGGGGGAAAAAAAACACTCCAAAGGACAGAGCTTGGAGGGAGATTGAAAATGAAGATAATTCTGTTAATACCTCCCTTGAAGCTGAGAGATGGAATCTTCAAATACCTGGAAGTTATCACTAAATATTCTGGATTGTTCTCTCCAAAACTATTCTAGAATGGAAAAATCCCACCCCCTTCCTTGGAGTTACTTCTACTCCTACTTTCCACCCCCCTCACTACCTGGGCACAGGATGATGGTCATCACCTGCATTTTCAGCATCCAGTTGGTTCTATAATAAATGGCATTTGAATGAGACCCAGTTTCTTAGGGAATTATTTTATAAACAGAAGGAAATATTAACTGGACAGATGGTAGGAAAGGGGACCAGAAGGAAATACACAGTTACCCAGAATGCAGAAATCTAGGTTTTCCAATGTGGAAGGATACATTCAACAAACAACTATTTATTGAGCATCTGCCATGTGCCAGGCACTGTTCTAGATGCCCTGAAAAAAAGTTAAAAATATAAAAAGGATAAGAAGCAACAAACATGAATTCTGAGGGAGAGACAAGAGGGAGTTGAGGAAGGAGGCTAAGGGGACTGAGAAGCTTGAGGTGACGGGGCTGTGCCTTAGGCCTCCTCTTCTGCGTCTTCAGTGAAATCCTCCTCCTCTTCTGCAGTGCCATCCTGGTATGGCTGATACTCAGAGACGAGGTGGTTCACGTTGCTCTCACCCTCTGCAAACTCCATCTCATCCATGCCCTCACCTGTGTACCAGTGGAGGAAGGCCTTCAGGTGCAACATGGCAGTGAACTGCTCTGGGATGCACTTGAAGAGCTCCTGGATGGCTGTGCTGTTGCCAATGAAGGTGACCGCCATCTTGAGGCCATGAGGTGGGATGTCGCAGACAGCTGTCTGAACATTGTTGGGTATCCATTCCACGAAGTAGCTGCTACCCCTGTTCTGCACATTGAGTATCTGCTCATCTCCCTCCTTCATGGACATCTGTCCACAAAAGACAACAACACAGCGAGGTGTCAGTGACAGCAGGGATCACAGGCAGCCATCATGTTCTTGGGATCAAAGACCTGCTGGGGGAGTCCTGGCACAGTGAGAGCCCCATAGTGCTGGCTTCCACGGCTGGTGAAAGGGGCAAAGCCAGGCACGAGGAAGTGGAGACGCAGGAAGGGCACCATGTTGACTGCCAGCTTGCAGAGGGCAGCATTGATCTGGCCCCAAATGGATGCAGATGGTGACACCACTCATGGTGGCTGAGATGAGGTGGTTCAGGTCCCCATAATTTGGTATGGTTAACTTTAGGGTACAGAAGCAGATGTGGGAAAGGACTATGTTGTCAATGCAGTAGGTCTCTCATCAGTGTCCTCTACCAAATGAGGGGTGGAAAAGGTGGCATTGTAGGGCTCAACCATGGTATCAGACACTTTAGGTGAAGGTGCCACCCTTAAGGTATTCATGATGCGGTCAGGATACTCTTCTTGGGTCTTGCTGATAAGGAGAGTGCCCATTCCAGAACCTGTGCCCCCACCCAGTGAGTGGGTCAGCTGGAGCCCTGCAGGCACTCACAGGTTTCTGCCTCCTGGGCCACATCTAGTACTGAATCAACCAACTTGGCCCCTTCTGTATAGTGGCCCTTGGCACAGTTGTTGCCTGCCCCAGACTGACCAAAAACAAAGTTGTCTGGTCTGAAGATTTGGCCAAAAGGACGTGAGCGAACAGAGTCCCTGGTCCCAGGTTCTTGACCCACCAGGATAGTACAAGGAACATCGTTGCCACCTGTGGCTTCATTGTAGTACATGAAAGATTCGGTCCAGCTACAGATCACTGTCCCTGTGGTAGGTACCAGTGGGGTTTATGCCATGTTCATCGCTGATCACGTCCCAGAACTTGGCACCGATTTGGTTGCCACACTGTCCGGCCTGGATGTACACGATTTCCTTCATGGTTAAAATGTATTGTTTTTGCTCACCCTGAGGTATTTAATGGGGCAAATAATTTTTTTTTCTCTCTTCTGGTCACAGGCTAAAAGAATGGAACATGCCCCACAAGCTGGAGTAGCGAGGTCTGAACGTGGCGCCACACTCTTGTTTTTCAAGCCCTATCTATAACTTCATCAACTCCAGGTCCTGGTTTCCTTCCCACCTACTAGGCCTCCCCTCTTCTATCTCCCTAGTTCATCTGCATTCTCCACATAACAGCCAGTGGGAAAATTCTCAGCATGTGCGCGCTTATGTCACTCCTCTGCTTGAAGGCTCCACAAATCTCCCTACTGCACTTAGAATACAATCCCAACAACTCACTTCGTCAAGCAGGGCCCTCTGTGATCTGAACCCTAACTCCTTACCCAAGTCTCCCGGGCCACTTTCTTTCTTGCCTCCGCACTTCAGCCACACTGGCCTTCCCCTTGCTCCACATACACCAAGACAACTTTTACGTCGCTGACCATGCCCTAGCTTGATCCTCTGCCTTGACTGATCTTCCCCCTGATCTTCACATAGCAGGTTCCATCTTGTCATCAGAATTCCTTTCCTCTCAAAGGTAAAAACCTTACCGGATCCAACATTAGGCTATTGAGTGTCTCTATTTTACTCGGTGTGGAAGTCCATTTCGCTGCAGAAATATCAATGTTTTTGATTACAAGGTGTTGTCTCAAACCCTGTTGAAAATGTTACATAATATCTTTCTAACGTTCTGAAAAATTCTGAATTCTCATTCGTATCTGAACTTAAGACTTTTGGATAAATGGTCACAGACCTTTGTAACTACCCTATTTCACACATGAAGAAACCCAAGTTTTGGAAGAGGAATTGAATTGTCAGAAGTATCAGTTAAGTTGAGAAGTCAGAGCTCCTATTTCCTATATCAGTATACT
Source organism: Arctocebus calabarensis (assembly GCA_963573935.1). Classification (NCBI taxonomy): domain Eukaryota; kingdom Metazoa; phylum Chordata; class Mammalia; order Primates; family Lorisidae; genus Arctocebus; species Arctocebus calabarensis. Next base: position 953 of record CAUYON010069453.1, on the reverse strand, counting down.
TCCACCACATTGTGCTACCACTCAATAAATACTGGCATATATGTACGGTATCTTGCAAGAGAAACTGTCTTGCATGATTTGTCTCACCAAAGAGCAGACCAAAAGAGGCCAACGCTCTTGATCCCCTCAGCTTCCTTAATATATTCAAAAGATAAAGAGGAGAGTTATACAGATGCTCCTCAATTTTGAGGTTATGTCTCCATAAACACATTATAAGTTGAAAATATCATGAGTGGAAAATGCATTTAATATGTCCACCTTACTGAATACCATAGTCTTGCCTCCTTTAAACATACTCAGAATACTTAACATTAGCCTACAGTGGGGCAACACAGTATGCTATAGAATATGGGATGTTTATACTGGTGATCAGGTGGCTGACTGGGAACTATTTCCTGCTTGCTGCTGCTGCCCAGCATTAGAAAGCATGGCACTGTGTATCACTAGCCTAGGAAAAGATAAAAATTAAAGTTCCAAGTTGCTACCAAATGTAAATTGCTTTTGCACCACCGAAGAGTAGAAACAATATAAGTCAAAGCATCTTAAATTTGGGACAAGCTGTCATTGCAAGAGGTGATTTGGGAGTGGGAAATGGGGTAGGGAGGATATCAGAATTTATAGCAAATATTATTCTGCTTTCTCTTTATTGTATCAAAATTCAAGTCAGTGGGGGAGATCAAAATGTTTAAAAAAGTTAAAAATTAGCTCTGCACCTGTGGCTCAATGGGCTGGGGCTCCAGCCACGTACACCTGAGCTGTTGGGTTCGAATCCAGCGGGACCCGCCAAACAACAATGACGGCTGCAACCAAGGAATGGCCGGGTGTTGTGGCGGGTGCCTGTAGTCCCAGCTACTTGGGAGGCAGAGGCAGGAGACTCGCTTGAGCCCAGGAATTGGAGGTTGCTGTGAGCTAAGATGCCACAGCACTTTATCCAGGGTGACAGCTTGAGGCTC
>CAUYON010069450.1:0-18903 GCA_963573935.1 Arctocebus calabarensis | reverse complement strand
GCTGTGGCATCACAGCTCACAGCAACCTCCAATTCCTGGGCTCAAGCGAGTCTCCTGCCTCTGCCTCCCAAGTAGCTGGGACTACAGGCGCCTGCCACAACGCCCAGCCATTTTTTGGTTGCAGCTGTCATTGTTGTTTGGCGGCCCGGGCTGGATTCGAACCTGCCAGCTCAGGTGTACGTGGCTGGCGCCTTAGCCCATTGAGCCACAGGCACCGAGCCTGTATTTTGAGTATTAAGAAAGCAGGGTGATGTTAATTTTTCCTATTTCTTTTATTTCTCTCTAAAACTATTATATAATGAAATAAAATTTTGTCTTGTTATTTAATGGAAGGGAAAGGAAACGTGATGTAAAGAGGACATTGTGGAAGAAGTAAGGATGGGACCAAGCCTTTCTCTGCAGGAAGCGTGCTGGCATGCGTTCCTGATTCTGCTGCCCCTCACTCTCCTTTTGAGTCTTATACTCCTTCACAATACTTTAAAACTGAAATATAAAGATGGCGATAACAACTTTTAAAGTAACTGCATCTAATAACTTCAGTAAAGATTTATTAGTGGGTAGTTTATTTAGATCCCACCAGGGACCTACTTTATTCATAAAGTAATTGTGAATAACTTCCAAATATGATTTAAAAAAAATTTTTTTTAATGGAATGACTTATGTGAACTGGAAAATTTATATTAAAAGAACACTGCTGACTTTAGCGTTCTTGTTGAACTATGGCATTCTTCCCTGACTGGGCTGAGTACTTTAATTTGTGAAACTGAGATAAGCTATCAGAGGCCAGCTCAGTTATTTTCATCTAGTGATCCATTTAGAAAAGCAGTTGATGGTTTAACTTTGGAAGAAGGTTATTATCTTGTTTTCAGGGTATGTTATTGAACTTTTATAATAATTTATCTTTTTTTAATTTCTTACAAATCAGGAAGCCCTTAGTGTTTACAAGGAAGCAATTCAGAAAATGCCAAGGCAGTTTGCCCCGCAGAGTCTATACAACATGATGGGTAAGTGAAACGCTGTGTAAGTAATATTTCAGAGATGTAGAGAGAAATTAAAACATGCTTGTGTTCAGTGGGATTCTAATGAATCATATCAACTATCTCAAGGAAATCTTATTTCACAATTGGGTATCACATTCAAGTTCCAACAGAACACACTTGTTCTGATATGAACAAATAGATGTGTGAACATGCTAATTTCCAATACGTGGGTTAGATCCCAGAATTTTTGCACTATCTGAGTATCGAGTATTAGCTATACTGTAGAGAGATTGCAAAAGTAATATCTGGTATATATATGTAGAATTATCAAGTATGTTTAGAATGAATAAAGTACCTATCTGTTTTAATGAATTTATCAAATTCATGGTGAATTTGATGGTGTTATTTTCTTAATCAGAAGATTCTTAAAAGGAGATATGCTGTGATGAAGAAATTCATGAACTTTAATGTGTACAAAAGATTAGATAACTAAGCCACCTTGTATGGTTTTGATGGATCAGGCCTTGGATCTCAATATATCTTTTCAGAGTAATATTTTAGAATAAAAATAAGATGGTACAGACTGGAAAGGCTGCTACAACAATTATTCCTTTGTCCATGCTGACTAATCAGCTTAATTCTCTTATTAGTCAGACAGTATATAGATCTAAGGCATGGATTTTTCTATACAAGAAATCAAGAACTAGAGATTTCTAACATCTCCCTGCCACCAGTGGTTGATTCTCCTTGTCTTATAGTAAATTGTTACCACAACTGCTTGATGGTAGACACAACTGAAAAACCACAAATTCAGTGCTTGACTTTTGGGGAAAAGAAAAAAATCTATAAGGTTTAAAAATGCCCTGCTGATTGATTAGTGTGGCAGTTTCAAGATAAGAGAAGAAAATGGGTTTCTATTATCCTCAGTTATTTTTCTCTAAAGTACAAACTGCAAACTCAGAATGTTAAATCCGATTAAGTTTGATATTTCTAGGGTTCTCTGATGCATGTGAAATAAATGAGATTAGACTACATGATCTCTAAGATAATTTTCCATGCCTAAATTTTACGATTTGAGGAATTTGATTATAACTGTATGGCTTGAGCAAAAACAAATTAAAAATTCCCAAACCTTCTCAAACTAGAAAATATACACCTGGAAGGAACACTCACATTCTTTATTTTCCAAGTGACAGAAAATTTAGAAATCATTTAGAGATCGAATGGGATACAGGTTGGTAAACAGAAAAAATATATTATTTGGGAGAGGTTAAAATATTCATTCTATGTTTCTGGAAGTCCCACCCCCAGTAGAAGGATATGATGCTCCCATAAAAAAGACAATGAAGTAAGTTTTAGTTGTTTTTTTTTTCTCTGTGTATAACTACTAAAAAGTAAAATCTGTGTTTGTTAAATGGACTTTTACCCCTAAAGTTTTATACGTTAAAACAGTGCCTTCTGCTGTCCAGTATTTTACTACCATCCTGTTTATGCCGATGAAAGGTTCATGTAGGTAAAACATGTACATGGAGTATGTAGATATATCAGTTATATTAGGTTTTCTGTTTTAATGCTGGCTATGTTTCAAGTCAAAATAAATACTGAAAGGATTGTTTTCTCTAACTTTCTGTAAAGAAGCACCGTGATTTTAGTTGAACTCTAGTGCTAGTGCTGGTGCTTGCAAAGCCCTTACTCCCAATTTTCTTACCAAACGAGACATCTTCCTTTAAATCAGGGTAGGGCTCTGAGATCCTTGGCAACAGACTGCACGTGATAACTATTGTTAATGGGAAGTGGTGGTGTTCACTGTGGTTATGCATAGATATTTCACAAAATGCATTCAATTATTTTATGTTAATAAATGTGAAAACTCAGCTGGTTCCTCTTTCTCTCGTATGGTTACACAAAAGCTGAGCACACACAGGCAGCCAAAGATAATTGTGTCCCTGGGAGTTCTAACTTAGTCCTTTGTCTTCTTTTCCTTGATAGAAAGAGATGGTTGCTTTGCCTAGACTCTAAAAAGCATCTTAATCATCCTAGTAAGTTTTGAAGGAAAGCTCCTAATATAACTTAAAATTCCAGATTTCTTTTGTAATCATGATGCCTGCTTTCTACTTAATTTTATGTGAAGGTCTGTCAGTTGATCAGGTTTTATAGTTTTGACTTGTTTAGGAAACTATAATTTTCTCCAAGTGAGTTCACCTCTTAATCAAATGGGTTAAATCCCCCAAGTGTTGGCTTTAATTCCTAATACATTTTGCTTAGCCTCTATTTGACAAGGGAAAAAAAAATGGCCCAGGAGATAAGCTGCCCGCCAGTTCATCAGTTTTATTAGCCTGACAGCATGTGCTGATTATTCTATCAAGTTTATCAACATCCTGGAATGTGTTTTCTAATTCACACATTTACATATTATTAGTGCCCTTTGGGAATCAGAGATGGATTATAATGTCTGCATTGATTTTTCCTGTGAATACTCATTTTTCTTATGTCTCATTTATGTACCCCTTCATAACCACTACCCCCCAGGACTTGTATGTTTGTATACATACATATTTTTTTCCATTCAATTTTTCTTCCTTTAGAGGTTAAGAGAAATTAAGGTGAATGTGTGGATAAATGCAATTACACTTGAGTGTTGTTAGTTTAATAACTCAATTGACTGCAATTGCTTTAAAAAAAAAAAAAACCCAATCTAGTCCTATGCATTTTCCATCCTCTTGAACATCTAAAAAAAACCTATTGCATGATAATATCCCAGGTGTCAATTGACTTATCCGAACATCAAATGAATGTATTTTTCCCATTTGTGTATTAGTAGTAAATAGCAAGTTTGATTAATTTACTGTCCTACTTAAATTTTCCATATTTTATTTTAGAATAATTCATTTAATTTTATGGTAACAGTTCATAAGTAAACTTTTGAAAAATATTTAAGAATGGATTTTCATTAGTCTCTTTTATTTTATAAGACCACCATAATTATATAATGAAATTGAGAAGACTTTCTATTCAGAGTTAGGTGAATAACAAGCAGATACTAAATGATACTTTATGAACAAAAATTAAACTTCCACCTCAGTTCTAATAATTCAGAAGGTATGAGAATACATGAAATATTAATGGTCTGGCCACAAAATAAGTGTTAAAGTTGCTCCTCGCCAGTTTTCTGACTTACATTCTGTGGGTCTCATTGTCTTCCTGAGAGCACAGATTAGATCCACACTCCAGTCCAGTGAGTGGAGGGTGGTTCTGGAAGTCAGATTTTCTGGGTTCAGATTATGGCTTTGATACTTACTAGCTGAGAATTCTTGGGCAAATTGTTTAACTTCTATTTAGCCTCAGTTTCACCATCTGTAAGACTTTTGTAATAGTGTTGCCAGTTTGAGGATTGATTAAAATAATGACGGTAGAGCATATTGGCCTCAATGCATAACATGGCAAGTGTGTCATAACATGGCCTTCCACTGTAACCAGCATTATTTCTGTGGGCTTTTACACTCCAGAAATTGGTTATATTCCCTGTCAGTTTTTTGCATTTAGCAGTATAAATATGATTACTCCATGACTTAAGTCAATGTAATGTCCTTGTCGTCACCAAAATTCAGTGGAGATTTAGTTTCTGTCATGTCCAGAATTGCTGTATTTTCTCACCAGTCTCCTTTCCCCTTTTCCCTCAGCGATTACACTCAAAATTCTTCTTTCCCTATTAGCTATGTTAATACAAAGAGAAACAGGATATTCTGTTAATGCCAATTACCTTGGTTTCCTTGGAGTGTGGCCTCCACATTAAAAGGGTCAGACTTTCTTCTCTTTCAGTTACGAAGTTATTTTCTTTTAGACTTAATCAAAATTATTCTTCCTACTCCTAGAGGTGTAATAAGCATCTCTCAATTTCTCCATTTTCTCAAATTACAGATATATGTTAGAATTATAGACTTTTAGAGATGAAAACTTGGTATCTTAGTACTATCTCTTTATTTTACAAGATAGAAAACTAACACCCCTAGAATTAAGTTGATCTGTTCAGAATTACACATTGTATTAGAACCAGGAGTGTATTTTCCTGACATACATTCAGATGCTTTTTCTGTTAACCGTTCTTTGGTTACCAAAACTGGTGCGTTATTTGCTATATCAAAATACCTTTTATTTACACATTTAATAATCAACAGAAAATAAAAAATATAAAAGCCTCTTCCGATTAGCTATAGAGAATACTAAACCTACAAAATTGTGGTTTCATTCAGATAAATTAAACATACAGAACATTTAAAATTTTTTTAAATGCAGGATAATTTTTGAACATCCTCAATTTTTCTTTTTGTTTCTTTTATTATCACTCTGTAGGCATTGCTTTTGAATAATCTGAAAGGATTATAGAAAGCAAATTAAGTTGTAATTTTCAGTTATTTCCATCAATTTGAGCTCTTCCAATCCCAAAGGTCATTTTAAGCCTATTTACTATTTAAAATACAATTACTTGCTTTTCTCAATGTAAGGTAATTGTTCAGTTTAATTATACAAGTGATTTAGAATGTATCATCTTGGTAATATATCTTAAGAACCAAGGGGCATAATGTGTTAGACGTATTAAAAGAGGATTTAGGGATACTTACCTCATATACTCACTGTTTATAATAACTTCAATGTGTAACAATAACAAAAAAATTGTTTTATGAAGTCACAAGTGCTGAGTGTGGAGTACTAAGGTGGTGGCCATAGGAAATATACATAATTAATATGGATCCTGCTCTTACAGAATTTTTTGGGAGATTTCACAGGTGATTCTGGACTCTTGAGTTCCTCTTTTTAATAATAAGTGCCTATAATAAAAAGTATTATTCTAACCGAAGAGTATTTTGTCTGTAACTATGGAGGCAATGATATGTTGACTACACCAAACAAAACAAGGAGGAAAATCTTAAGCTTTTTAAGTCTAATGTGATTCAAAGATCATAATTAGCTCGTATGTTCATATTATTCTGTTCTTTAAAATGTGTTTATGGTGGGTAACATACGTTTCTCTTTGGGAGAGATTGCATTCTTTTTCCTTTTTCCAGGGGAGTTGCATAATAATGACCCATTGCTTTTTATTACCCTATTTGCTTTTATTGTCATCATACCGTTTCGATTCTATTCTGATAATTTCTTGTTTATTTTTATATTCCTTTTTGCTTTTAAATCCCAGCTCAATATTGGAAAATGTTTTGCTTCATAATTTTAGCTAATAAATATTTTATTTACATGGATTCAAAATTGAAAGAAGTTTTCACGTTCTCTAATAAGAAAGGAATCTTTTAATTTTCAGATCTTTAAAATGTCTCTTTAGTTATGAGGTTTTCCCATTTTTATTGAGCTATTTACAGAGAATGAGAAAAACAATGGAAAACAATATGAATTTATTTTTATGTTTTTTGGTGTAAAAAAAAGTCATGCCAATTCAGAGTTTTATTTTTGAGAAAGAAACTCGTGAAGGGAAAGAGCTATGCCAATAAATAGCTATCAGTGATCTTTAGATCTTTTATCATTATGTAGGTAAGAAAAGCTGACCATCAAGGTTCCAAATACCTCTTAGGAAAACAGAACGTAAAAATCTTCACTTCTACATCAAACTTGAAATACATACCTTTTGTGTTACATTCAGTTGGTTGAATGAATAAAAGAAGTCTGATATTGAACTTCTTTCATGGCTTATGTTTTAGCTGAATCATTCATTTTTATTTATCTGTGCATGCAAGTGTTTACTTCACCTTATTTCACAGCATATTTAGAATAAAGATATTCACAGTAAATTTTTGCTATGATGGCTTACATATGTAATGTTTCTTTAACTTGTTTGTCAGTGAATTGAATGTGCCAACTGTGAAAGAGATGGTTTTTAACTGTGAGATTTGAACTGTCACTTCTTTCCAGTGTGAAGGCATTAGCACTCTGATAGTGTTAAGCTTTTGATACCACCTACTTCCCCTGTTTTGAGTTCTGGTGACTTTCCTATGATTGCTTCCACTGGCACTCTTAAAAATCAATGAGGCAGTCCTACATACGAGTATGACCAAGTAGATTAAGCATTAATCTATGTAACTCCAAAAATTCTAATTCAATTCTAATTTTTAAGACAGATCTTTTCATCTCACTTTCATTAGCCCATCAGAACAGACAAAACAAGGAGACCAATGCCAAGTGTATAGAGTTCTCCCGTCCAGAAAGAGGGATTTTAGAAGTTCACTTTGGAAGATGAAGATATGTTGCCAACAAGATAAGGAAATCACAGACTTTTGGCTATAGATCAAAAAGAATGAATACATAAAATTTATTGGCAAAACACTATAATTTTTTGTCCTAAAAGTTCATTTCTCATTATAAAACTGCAGTTGGTTTCTTTTTCTTTCTTTTTACCTTTCACATTTATCTCTGCATTACGTGCGATGATTATGAATGTTCACTTGCTAGGCATTAGTCAATAGACTACAAAGGCCAGTATCCAGTTCAGCTGCATTAAATAAGTAATACATTTTGTTTAAAGTTTCAAATGAATCCAAGACAGAAGATATATGGTCCCTAAGGGGAGTTTGGACTCTTTAATGCTAACAATAGGGTTGCCCAAAGATCGTGTGTAGGTCTAATGGAAATATGATATCAGACAGTTGATTGTATTTCAGTACTGTTGAAACCACACAAGCCCACCTGTTACATTATTTCATACAGTTGCTGATTTCATGGTAAAGGAAAAGGTCGAAGCATAAAAACTTTATATTTAAGTTGGATTTTAAGGAAACAAACTCAAATTAATGCCTAATTATATCTTTTGTATTCTCTGCTCCCCAAATAGTTTCAATGTGTTCTGCTTAAAAAATCTATTTCCTGAGGTTCCAATAGAAATGAATGAGAAAACGTATATATTTTTAATTTTTTCATTGAGCACTAGCTGCAGAGTTAATTATTTACTCAGTAGCAAATACAAGTTCTTGGCTTGTCTTCAGAAAATTGAAGTGATAATGTACCTGGGAAATTCATTCACTGGATTTCAAAATCTGCCATTCTAAAAAATGCTAACTTCAAAGTCATTGGATGAAATGAACACAGTCATGTGGAAGAAAATTTTACATGATTTCAAGATTTTTAATCTTGAAAGTCAGTGTCAAAGAAATGAGATGTTCTTGTGGCACATGTTTAGAACAGGCAAGTGAAGGGGCAGGAAGGTGTGATAGTTTTTCTGCTCCAAGAGTTACAGCTAACACTCCTCTGACATGAGAGGTTAATGAGAAAGCATAACAAATTCATTTAGTTCAAGTTCTGCGTGACCAGGAACCATCAGAAATGAAGACCCAAACATGGCAGGAAAAACTATTATGCTAAGGTTTGATGAGGAGCGGAAAGACTTACAGAAATGTGATTGGACGAAAGGATACAATCTACTAATGGAAACAGACTGAGTGGGGAGTTTGGCAAGGCCTCTCTTCAGGTTCTTTTTGGCCTCTTTGTCCAGCGTTTCTACCTTGGGGATATGGGAGGGGGGACCCTCTCAAATGGCAGTCTTCAAGGGAAAGGGGGAGCCAGTGACCTTTCTAAATTTTATATCTTGCCATGGAGGACAGGAGTTCTGGTTTCTGTGATATGCTTTAGGGAAGTGGAATTCTGGTATCTGTGATTTGCTTTGTGGGAAACAGAGGATCCAGAGACGAGTGGCTCAGGGACGGTCGGAAAGACCTTGATCCCTCAGTACTCAGCATGCCAACGTGTCCCATACGTGGGTATGTTGTGTTCTGAGCATCAACACAAGCAGCATACATTAAGTTCAATACTAAATATAATAATTGTATGCATTTGGCTGTATATTTATGTCTGTTTCCCTTATCAGTAGGGAAAACTTATTTTCTACATAAAAATTTCATTCAGCTCTCCAAATGAGCTCTTTCATTTAGGTTTAATTTTCCCTACATGGTAGAAGCTGTTGCCATATTGAAACTGAATGAAGAATGATAATGATAATGATAATGCACAGTTTTGTTCCAGAAGGCAAGTCGTTTTTCCAACATATTAACTATGAGAGTGCGATTTGTGGATTATTGTAGAATCTTATTCTGAAGTATTCATTAAAAATAGGGTGCATTTTTAAATGTCTAGTATGCTTCAGTAATTAGCATTAATACAGAAATAGAGACATAATACTTGACTGTTATTGACATATTTCGTGACTCAGGAATACACATGAAATGTATTCCTGAAAAGATCTGTATAAAACTGACAATCCTTGTATTCTACTTTTCTGACTTGAAGGAAAGTCATAGCTAATTTTCTTGCATCTATTGTAGTCTCGCTTTTATGAATGCTACATTTCCACTCATCCCTTCCAGGGGAGTACAGTTTTTACTCATGCTTTTTTCCTTCCTCTAGTCACAGAGGTGTCCAGCCTGTAGGCTGCGTGCTGCGTGCTGATGCTGTGAGGACGTTTTTTGCTTATCTGTGAAAAGTTTACAAAAAAGTTTTTTTTTTTGTTTTGTTTGGTTGTTTGGTTTTTTGGCTAATCAGCTTTCTTTAGCGTTTGTGTATTTAATGGATGGCTCCAAACAACTCTTCTTCCAATGTGTAGCAGAGGGGCGAAAAGGCTCAAAACCCCTGTGTATAACCTTTTTCTTTTTAATGCAGTTTAGCACTACCTTATATGTTTCTAGTGTATCCTAATCATTTCAGTTCTGTTATGCCACTTTACTCCATCATCATTCTCCTGAGGACATTACTATATTTTTAGGGAAATAATGCACATCTCCCCCAACATAAACTTAAAAATGCACGTGTGCACACACCTACACTCTCTACTTTGAAAAACTGAGAAAAAAAGAAAAAGAAAAAATTCTGAGCATTTAAAGGATTGGCTCCAACATTGGCGCATTGATTATTTAGTGATTTATTTCCTTTAAAATATAAAGGAAATTGATTAGTCTTCAAGATCTCCAGCTGCAAATAGAGAAATATTGACCCAGTCTCCGGGCTTTTTTCCAAGTTAAATTTCGATGGCACATCAGATGTTTCCTGTACGTAACCTCATACTAGAAATTAAGAACCTTTGTAGCTGTCACTGAAATTTAACCTATTTCTTGACAATTAGTGTTTTTACTTAATGAAACATTTTTTCCATGCATTTCCTGTATGTATTTTGTATCTACTTTTTTAGGCTTCAGGGTTAATGCTACAGGAGTTACGTAGAAAAGAGTTGCTTACTAATTGAACCTTTTCATAACCCTCCTGAAGTTAAGACTTGGATAATATTTCATTTTACTTCTAATCCCTTCACCTTAGAACAAATTATAATTGTTAGTGTGTTGTTAGGTGGTAAGTTACCTCTTCTGTAATCATGTTGATGTTTTCTTGGTCTGTTCCTACTCTGTATAATGGTCCTTAAAGATTTTCAGTCAGAACCTGTGAAGGTGTGCTGGAGCAGTGTTGTTAGTATAAGAATAGAGGCTGAATGCAGTGGCTCATGCCTGTAATCCTAGAACTCTGGGAGACCGAAACCAGTAGACTGCGTGAGCTCAGGAGTTCAACAACAGCCTGAGCAAGAGTGAGACCATGTCGCTCCTAAAAATAGAAAAATTAGCCAGACATTGTGGCAGATGCCTTTGGTCTGAGCTACTCAGGAAGCTGAGGCATGAGGCTCACTTGACCCCAAGCATTCGAGGTTGCTGTGAGCTATGATGATGCCATGGCTCTCTAGCCCAGGACAACAGAGTGAGATTCTGTCTCAAACAGAAAAAGAAAAAAAAAAAAAATATATATATATATATATACACACACACACACACACACACACACACATAATATATATAAATAATGTAAATATGTAATGTATACATATATACATATGTGTGTATACAGGTGTATATTTAGAAGAAGCTGCAGTGATTAGAGCCACATTGTACCTGTTTAAGAAAAGAAAAGCAGACCAGTGGAACAAAGTAGAGACCCTAAGCCGGGCCTGGTGATTCACGCCTGTAACCCCAGCACTATGGGAGACTGAGACAGGTGGATTGCTTGAGCTCAGGAGTTCAAGATCAGCCTGAACAAGAGTCAGACCCTGTCTCTAAAAAATAGCCAGATATCATGACAGACGCCCATAGTCTCAGCTACTTGGGAGGCTGAGGCAGGAGGATCACCTGAGCCCAAGAGTTTGAGGTTGCTGTGAGCCACAAAGCCACATGAGCATGACAAAGTGAGACTCGACTTCAAAAAACAAATAAAAACCAAAGTAGAAACTCTACAAACAGAAATTTATGTAACGTTTATGTAGGTAATAAATGTGGGATTAAATATTGGTGAAGAAAGGAAGTTTTTATAAAAATGATCTAGGAAAATTAACTAAATGTTTAGGAAAGGATACTTGCCTCTTAACATGACATTTCGCATGGAATAAGTAGCTCATTTTAAAAAATGAAACTTGTGGGGTGCAATGGCTCAGGCCTGTAATCCTAGCACTTTGGGAAGCTTGGGTGGGAGGATCGCTTGAGCTCAGGAGCTTGAGACAAGCTTGAGCAAGGGCGAGATGTCTTCTCTACAAAAAGTGGAAAAATTTGGTGGAGGTGGTGGTACACACTTTTAGCCCTGAGGCAGGAGGATCATCAGAGCCCAGGAATCTGAAATTGGGGTGAGGTTTTATGATGCCACTGCGTTCCAACCAGGGTGACAGAGCAAGACTCATCAGTATTTATGTTGCATAACAAAAAAAGCAAGGAAATAATTTCAGGTTTACCTAAGTGTGTGTATATCACAGGTATTATCTTTGACTCTGTGTTGGTATACTTGTATTTCAACAGTATCCCCTAAAAGTATAAATTTATTAAATAATGAAGAAAAAAAACTCCTTTAAATCTTCATGATTGGATTTCATCACAAGTATTATTTTACAAATAAAATAAATATGTTCTAAAAAGAAAAGAAAAGCTATAATTAGAGGAGAATGCAATCCCTACTGTATCTGTATTCTAAAGTTGTAATAGGTATTTAAGAAAAGAACAGAATTATAAAAAGATAATTGCTAAAGTAAGTGCAGTACTTATATCAAAGGTTGGGGGGAGAATTTGAATAAACAAGGCATGAGTTTTGTTTAAAATAAGAATGCTACAATGAATGTAAATACTCAAAACTAGGAAAATATATTGGCATATAATGGATTTTCTCAATATGTAAAATTCTGTAAAAACATCAAAATTTGCCCGTGGCTATCTGTAGGTGATGAAATCCTTTCAATTTTATAAAATTACCATCTTTCAGACTTTCTCTAATGAGCAGGTATAATGTTAGCAGTTAGAAAACAAATACATAAATATTAAAAGGAATAATGAAGACCAGAGGGGTAGGAAACCTGCAACTGTGAGGAAACTTATGACCTTCCTGGTCCTTACGTGTGGACTTTTGACTGAATATAAATTTAAAGAACAAATCTTTTTATTAAAAAAGTGCAGCAGAGAAAGATGAAACTTTTCTTGCCTCCTCTGGTTCTTAAGAAAAGAACAATCTTGAAGTCAGAAGGCCACAGTTTCCCTACATAGTGAGCTTAAAGATTACTGAAAGAGTGCTCATTTAAAGAAAAAATGACAAAAACATTACAAAGTCAACCTCTTGGTATGTTCTACCTCTTGGTTACCTGGAGATCACTGGATCTGTACCATAGTTTTGCTTATCACCACTAAATCTGTAGTATTATCCACTTAATACTTTTCTTCATTCTAAGCCATGTCTATGCAGTCACATTTTTAACTATTAACATTTTTAACTTTTTAAAATCAAATGCATAAGTATCAAAATTTTAAAAAGATTTTGTTTCCTATGTACCTAAAAGCAAACTTGGGAAAACAGAGATGGATTTTTTTGTAAGTAGCAACAAATAATAGCTTATTAATCTTAAGTTTTCCATCATATGCATTGTTGGTTGACCTGAATTGAAATGCAAGATATATGTACAAAAATTTTCTTTAAAAAAAAGACATTTAATAATTAGGAGTGGAGGAGGGAGATACATGGTCAAAACAATTTTTTTTGTTTTTTTTTTTAAATTAAATCATGGTTGTGTACATAAATGCAATCATGGGGTACAATGTGCTGGTTTTATATACAATTTGAATTATTTTCATTCAGCTGGTTGACATAGCTTTCATGGCATTTTCTTCGTTATTGTGTGGAGACAGTTGTATTCCACATTTAGTAAGTTTCACCCGTACCCTTCTGCACCGTAAGTGGGCTCGGTGCTAAGGTGCCAGCCACATACGCCAGAGCTGGTGGGTCCAGTCCAGTCCGGGCCTGCCAAACAGCAATGATGGCTGCAACCAAAAGATAGCTGGGTGTTGTGGCAGCTGTAGTCCCAGCTGCTTGGGAGGCTGAGACAAGAGAATCGCTTATGCCCAGGAGTTAGAGGTTGCTGTGAGCTGTAACGCCACATGACTGTACCAAGGGCAACAGCTTGAGGCGCTGTCTCCAAAAAAAAATAAATAAATAAACGTTCAATAATTAGGAGTGGAGGAGGGGATGCTCACTTTTGGAAAGGGTAGTCACAGAAGATTTTTTTCTAAGTAGGGAATCCATACTGAGGCTTAGCACCTCCTTCTGCATGCTCTATGCTTTATCTGCAGGCAGAAGCTGAGTAGTTTGAAACATGAGAATCGGGGATGGAGACTCTCGTATCATCAATAATCAGCATCCTTCCTTAAGCGGTTAGCCTCTGCCTTGGTTATTTAGACCTGGGGCTTTTTCGGGAGAAAGAGTGACATTATTTGTTCTACATCTGAAACTGGTTTATATCTGCCTGAAACCAGCCTAGCGTCATCTAAATCCCTTTTGTCTGTGAGTAAATTGGAAATAAATCTGAGTGATGAACTTGGTGGCTACATCATCGCACAGCACATCTTCTCATTCTTATGAAAGTGCTTCTATTATGTCATTATTTTTTTCAGGATAAGAAGGAAAAATAGTCATTACTTCTTTCCTCCTGGGCATCATAGACATTTTTTCTATTATTGTAAGTTAAGAAAAATCATAGTGGCAGAGAAGATCACTTAACCCTCATCCCCCCACCCTATCCCTGACCAAGTATCTTTATTTCCTTCCTTATTGAATTGACTGAACTTTCTTTTCCTGTGGCCATTTCCTTTATGGAATTTTTTATGATTTTAGCACTTTAATCAAGCTTGAAGGATTGCATATGTACCCTTCTCTTCTGTAACTAAATCTACAGATGCAGTTGTTTTATCTCCTCTGTGAATACTTTTGATATTTTTTGGGTAAAATAGTGCAGTGCAAAGAGCCCAAGAAAACTCAAATGTGAATCCATTTGATACTCGCTTGTTTTTGACCTTGAGTCAGTCAGTTGTGCCCAGTGAGCCACAGTTACTTCATTTGTAAAATGAAATTGGCATTATTTACAGTGCGGGGATAGTGTAAAGGTATAAAGATAATATATTTAAGATGTTAGTAGGCATTCAATACATTTTATTCAGACAGCTTGATGCAATGGAAAAAAACATGGCTTAGGAGCCCTTCAGTTGTTTCATAATAGAAATATTAACTATCCATGTGCAAGTCGCCTCTCATTCCTGAGCCTTCCTCACTGTCCATAAGCGGGTGTTACCAGCCCTATTGTGGATTGGAAATGGGAAACGTAAAGCTTGACCTTGCCAGTGCCAGGGAGCTGCCAAGAACTTGTTCTCGTATTGTTTGTTACTTAAATCTTTGAGTTGTCCTCAAAGGGGTTTATAGACCCTTTTTTGTGTTAACTTTAACCTTAGAACTAACGTGCATCTTCTGTGTCGTATATTTTCCTGCAAAGAATTGAATTATGTGCACCTATGAAGTGTTTTTAAAGGTCAGCCACAGATCATCATTGCTCTTCCTTGCTCTTTTAATTGAATAGATAAGACCCAGGTGAAATGAAGTCAAACCGCTGGCCAAGGTAGCACAAGCTAGAAAACAATTTCCTGTGGAAGTGGGGGATTGTATACTTCTCACCTGAGCTTCAGCGCTGGCAAGTTTAGAATGATTCTCTACCAGATGGTTAAGGCAACGTGCTGAGATCAGGTTGTCCTGGGTTTAAATTGCAGCTTTGCTACTTTATCACATACTTAGGATATTTTAGTGTGTTACTGAGTTTCTCTGTTTTTCAGTTGTTTTTGTAGCCCAGTCCAACTAGTAATAAGCCTTAATGAGCCACAAGGTACATTTAGAAAACAACTAACATAGAAAATTCAAAAATTCATCTTGCAAGTCTATTACAAAGAACTGATAGTGGGTAAGTGAGGTAACGCGTTCTAAAGAGGCTAAGTAAGAAAAAACTCGACATGCCTGAATATATGGGATAAGAGGAGTGGGGAAATAGAAGCCAGACATTTGCTCCCCACAGCTCGTTACCCAAACTTACTGTAAACACTCAGTTATTATTGTTATTATTATTGTTATCAATATCAATGAATGGTTACATGAAGTTTTTGTAAGTTTTTAAAGTAGTGCCTAAGGAATATAGTTATTTCTCAGTTTTCATATACTTGCCAAGATTACGGATAGCCCTTTAATATTTCCTATTTCACAATCTTTACAAATTCACAAGTTGTTTATGAGTTCTTACTGAAAAAAATGGTCAGCCATTAATTGTTTAGCAAATTAATGTTTAATTTCAAGATAGATTTTAATAATAGATTTCTGACATGGAGAAAAGATAATGTGCTATCTGAAATGATTTTTATACTCTAACAACTTTAATCTTACAAAGATTTAAATCTCAAAAACACTCTGGAATAAGGGTTCTCTAATACTTTCTGTACCAAAGACATACTGTTATTCTAAATATTAATTATATTTTTATAAATGAAAAATAGAAGCTATATTTAAAGCAAAGGTTATACAGCTTTCAAAACCTTTGAGCACTAGAAAAGCCAAAGTAGGCCAGGAGCAGCGGCTCATGCCGGTAATCCCAGCACTCTGGGAGGCCAGTGCAGGTGGATTGCTTGAGCTCAAGAGTTCAAGACTAGTCTGAGCAAGAGAGAGACCCCCATCTGTACTAATAATAGTACCCAAGTGTAATGGAATAATGGGGCACACCTGTAGTCCCAATCACTTGGAAGGCTGAGGCAGGAGGATTGTTATAGCCTGAAGCTTGAGGTTGCTGTGAGCTATGATGCCCCTCACTCTGCCGAGGGTAACAGAGTACGATTCTGTATCCCAAAAAAAAAAAAAAAACGAACGTGGAATTTCAGGTTGATTCCTCCATGGAAAACCAGGCTGGGCCCATCTTCTGTCTGGCTTTGTAAGCCATTTTAAAGATAAATATTTGGAAATAATTTACCATTAATTGCTTTAAAATTTTCAGTACTTCAGGACTTGTGCATCTTTTCTGTTGTGTAGTTTTGTCTTAACATGACACGTATCCTAGGAAAAACTACTATCTGCTTTCTGGGAAATACTTGTTCAGCATATCTGAAGTGTCCATTTGACAGTGTGCTACTTTTTATAGAGGTATTAAAAGCCCAATAGTTATCACAGGAATTTATGGAAATTAAAAAAAAAAAATTCCCAGTCTGTCATTTAACAACTGAAGCATTTCTGTGTATTCCATGTCACAATTTGGTCTTTGCTTAAGTATTTCCCCTAAACATTGATTTAATCGAATCAACTTGTTAGATATGAACACATTTTAAACTTTGAGGAACAAGAAATCAAATATATTTGAATTATAATTTTTATGATAATATAAAGACTGATCATAGATCTAGAGAAATGTGTACGTTGGAGACATACATTTTTGTGCATATTATTTGTCAGCAATATTTTTTACTAACTGGCCAAGCAAAGGGCATTCAAAAGGTCGGGAGATTCAAGCATTAAATTCATCAAACATATGTGTAGTGAGAGTACTGTGTTAAAATAGACTAAATATGATTAAAACAAAAATGATTGAAGCAAAAATGTACATCCAATGTGGGTCATACATGTAGGAAAAGCCTCTGATTATGCTTAAGAAAACTATCATAGGGCGGCACCTGTGGCTCAGCGAGTGGGACGCTGGCCCCATATACCGAAGGTGGCGGGTTCAAACCTGGCCTTGGCTGAACTACAAAAAACTAGCTAGGCGTTGTGGTGGGCACCTGTGGTCCCACCTTCTTGGGAGGCTGAGGCAAGAGAATCGCCTAAACCCAGGAGTTGGAGGTTGCTGTGAGATGTGTGATGCCATGGCACTCTATTGAGGGCGATAAAGTGAGACTCTGTCTTTATTAAAAAAAAAAAAAGAAAACTATCATAATTATGATTAATTAAGCTATCAAGGAATGTCTAGAAAATAATGAAGTTACCAGTCTATCACTTAGTCTCAGAAACCAAGGAATATCTGCATTTGCAGTGCTTAGTAAACTACAAATTTAACTTAATTATACAAATTATCTCAAGTATAGTTTTTTCCATCAGTTGAATATTCTTCCACATAATAATCAACAAGAGAGGAGAAAATGATAATAATCGGCCAACTGATACACTTTTGGCTTTTCATCTTTTTTCTCCTGCTAGGCTGTAATAAAATGAAATATGGTAGCTGAAACTTAAATAGTGTGAAAGTTATGACTAATAGCCAGAAGGCCTTGGACTAGCTTTGTACCTAGTCCTCGGCAGGCTTGATAACTGTCATGTAGTCACTGGACTTTCAAATGAAGCAGGCAAATAATTTCTGGAAGAATTAAAAATCTAAAAATATTTAAACCTAAATATTTTCCTTTTATTTATTTATTTTGAGACAAATTCTCACTATGTGGCCCTGGGTAGAGTGCCATGGCTTCCCAGCTCACAGCAACCTCAAACTCTTGACTTCAGGATTCTCTTCACTCAGCATCCCAAGTAGCTGGGACTACAGGCACCCACCACAATGCCTGGCTAATTTTTTGTTACAATTGTCATTGTCATTTAGCAGGCCTGGGCCGAGTTCAAACCCGCCAGTGCTGGTGTATGTGGCCAGTGCCCTAAACACTGAGCTGCTGGTGCCGAGCCCCTAAATATTTTTTATTCAATTCATGTAAGTTGTAAGACCTTGGAGGAATAGGATCTTACACTTTTTTAATATAATTCTTACAAGAGAGTCCTACTTAATATTTAAGTAATATACCTTAGTCAGAATTGAATCCAATTTATATGAGAGTTAGACTACTTAATAGTCTATGAGTACTTCAATTTCTAAACGAATGAATGAATCAAATAGGAAAGAACAAATGATTATACAGAACAATGAATAAACCATAGCTAACAAAAGAAAAAATAATGACAGAAGACACTTGCTTTGGGACTCAGATATTCCTAGGTTAAAAATCACAGCTTTAGTGCTTATTAAATTTTTGACTTGAGCTGTTTTTAAGTGGAAATTGTGATGAGTTTTCTGGCAATCAGAGGAGAAAATTAAGGAAATAATTAATGAAATAACTTGGCACATTTTGGAATTTCCTTAGAATAGGAATACGATAATAATGCTATTGCAAATGCTGTATACTTAGTTTGGGCTTCTTTCCTCTTTCCAGGTGAAGCGTACATGCGATTAAGCAAGCTCCCTGAAGCTGAGCATTGGTACATGGAATCTCTGAGATCGAAGACCGACCACATCCCCGCTCATCTCACCTATGGGAAACTGTTAGCTCTAACAGTGAGTGGCCACCTTCTTACCCTTTAAAATTCAGTTTTGTTTTGTTTTTTTCATACAGACTGAGATAGGTTTTTTTTTTTAACAAGTGAACAGTTTATTAAGAATTAAACAAAGGTATGATGTGATGTACAAGCAAGACACTCAAGATAGGTATAATAGTACTACTCATACAAAAACTTAAATTTCACCTCAAAAAAAAATCACAAGACAAAAGAGAAAGCAATTTCACTGTTATAAGATAAGATATTTCATGCAGAGTATTAACTC
>CAUYON010069446.1:0-42244 GCA_963573935.1 Arctocebus calabarensis | reverse complement strand
GAATAAATAGAGCCTTTTCCTTTATCAGTCCCTTGGGCACAGCAGGTCCCAAGCACCCTGCTCTAGAATGTTGCATCAGTGGTTCCAAACATCAAAATAAAAATTAAGAGGAAAATCCCCATCCTGTGACTCTAGTCCCTTAGGTCTACAGGGACTCGACCTCTTTTTGCTAATAGGAAGATTAAAACTACAGAATGGGGAGAAACTGTCTGCCTGTATTAAGACATCTGCATGCATAGTATTGAAGAGAGTACAGGCTCCTATACAAAGAAATGTCTCACACCTGAACTGTGTGCTGAGTGGGCAAGTTGGTTGTAAGTTCAGTAATACCCTCTGATGATGCAAAAAAAAAAAAGTATTAAGTTTCACAAGCTGTTTGTACTCAAATATATTTTCTCAGTTTCAGATCCTCAGCTGTTTTATTGAGTGGAAAGTCTTGAACTAAAAGTGTTCAAGAAGAATAATGTTGCATTTTCTTATGTCTCAGGAAACACTTTTTATGGTAACTTGTCAGATTGTCTATGAACAAACCCACTTTTTTAGACATTGATAAAGTCTTCTTTTCTTCATGTGGTATTTTATACAAGAACACTTCAGATGTATTAGATGTGACTGATTTTAACAAATCCTATTAGATTTATATCAACTAGTTACATGTTATATTCATAGTCTTTTGTAAATCATTGCTTTTTTGTTTAAAAAGACGGCCTTTTTTGCACCTTTGTATAGGTATTCCTGTTTTTGTGACAAAAAAAACTTTAAAACTGTCCCGAATAGAAAAATAATGGCTATCAGAAGTATGTTTTGTTTTAGTGTGAGTTACCATTACTGTGTTTGTTTATTTGTAAAGGTGGACATTCAGCATTCAGTGCAGTTTTCAACAAAAAGTAATTAAAATTTCTGTTAAGGTCTGAAAAAAAATAGTTGAGAAAAAAACCAATAACTAATAAATCATGATAAAAATTCCATAGAGATAGGTATAAAGGCCTTAATACCATTGATTTTTACTTAAAGGAAAAAATATTCTTTAAAAATACAAATTATACTTTTATATCACATAGAAACTGTACTAGTTCAAAATGGTAGAATTATTCACTTTGTTCTCTTATATAGAAATTATTACATATAAAAGTATAGTCTGTTACTATATTATATTAATGATATACATGGTATAGAAATCACAGACAATATATTGTTTCACTTGGTTATTTTATCTCCCACCACTTTGCCCTTATAGTAAAAAGATATAATTTTAAGAAAATGTTTTAGCTAATAAAAGAAGAAAGATTAAAGGAAAAAGTTCCCAATAAAAATGTGCTAATCCAAATAATTAGTCAATATGTGGAAATTTTTTAAATGGCACTTTACACCATGCAGTGAGATAAGTTTTATTTTGATTAAGGATTTAAATTATTTAAATTTTTCTTGTAAAGAACACTATGTATATCACATAAAAATAATTATTAAAATTGTCCAATATAAAATATTACAAATTAATCAAAGTCCAAAGACAAAAGGACATGTTATTGAATGTTTGTTCATGCATAATTAGAGAGTTTATATCTTTTATAAAATAAGGAGAACAAGACATCACTCTCAAAATTGGGAAATAATTTGAGTAAGCATGATAGTTACCTATGTTTCAAGCTCTCTGCCTTCTGGACAGGTAGAGACAGTTTATTATAATTCTGTTTATCGTAATTGAAATTAGGCAAATCACTGTGACTTGCTTTGACCAATAATGAGACTGAAAATTGTATGTGTCAAATCTAAGCAAAAGCACTCAGTGTTAGGAAACTTATGAAGAATTTTTGAGATCCCCTTCCTACTATTGTGATTATACTGTAAGATTTGTGAAGATAGAACTCTCAGGTTTGATCTCAAAATACTTCCATGAACCTAATATTGCTACTTTCTCACCTCTCCCCACCCCAAAAGCATGGGTGAGAAATAATTCTTTCTATTTATAAACTACCAAAATTTGAGGCTTATGTTTGTTACTTTAGCAGATTATACCTACAAGTCAGTAACTGATAGCCCACAAGCCAAATCTGGACTGTTGCCTGATTTTGTAAATAACATTTTATTGGAACACATACATACCTATACATTTAATGTATTACCTCTGACTCCTTCCACACCACCATAGCAAAGTTGACTATTTGGGACAGAGACTATATGACTTACAAAGCGTAAAATATTTCCTATCTGGCCCTTTACAAAAATCATTCAGGGGCTCTTGGTTTAGTTTAGGCCCATGCTTATTGAGCTAAAAGTCAAGTGGGGAAATGCAGGTGAATAAGCATATTAGGAAATATTAAATGATTCCAGTTATGTGGTATCTTTATCAAATACAAAAAGATTAAAGAAAATAACAATATATTTTAGTTATGAAAAAGTTAAGTGAAATATATATTAAAAAGTTCACTTCTGCTTTTCTGGTAGGAATACTATTTTTATAAATTAGAAGGGAAAGCTGTAATATGTAGAAGACATCTTTAAAAAAGTGAGCACCATTTTTTCCTAGAGGTTCTATTTTTAGAAATTTGATCTAAAAATATTTTTTAAAGTATGCTTAAGTGTTTTATTATTTTTTTTTAGTCAAAGTCTTGTTACAGTAAAAGTTTTACATCTAAATTTCCAAATAATGGACCAGTAACTATGATGGTCTATATGGTGAAACACAATGGAGTCATTAAAAATAAGTACTACTGCAGGAGAAGCAAGGAGGCCAAGTAACAGCTTCCTTGGAACCGTTGGGGTGAGATTGGGGAGAAAAGACTCCAGTTATCTCTGGGTGGTGGAATCTGCCCAGAAACATCCCTTTGGGGACACAGGGAGACAGTGAAAACTTCTGCACCCCAGGAGGAGGAAAAAAACAGTGGAGAACTACCAAGTGGTAGTGTGCATTCATTAGGTCAGAGGCCACCTGTAACTACAGCAACAGTGAGATTACAGGCAGGAAAGGACTTACCTGTGGAATGTTCTGTTTTTGTTTTTTTTTTTTTTTTGAAGTTGGGCACTCATTTGAGTTACCTATGGAGAACTTGGGCAAGAGTGCAGATGACCTTAAATGTTGTCTAGGGCCCTGGACTGAGCCTCTGAGCCAGAACGGAGCTAATATTGTTGGGCTGTGGGCCCCAGCATAGCCGTAGTGGGAGAACTGCCCCTGCAGGCTCTGATCTCAGGGTCATAGAGAGTGCCCAGCCATTGTGGGAGAACTGCCCCTGCAGGCTTCACCCTCAGGGTTGCAGTGCGAGGATTTAGCAGGAGAACTTGGGCTAGTAATCTTGTGTCTGAGCAGCCCAAAGGCAGGGACTGAGACGTGGAGTTTTCAGTATTTGGCAGCTTACAGCCTTGGCCCTCAGAGGCATAGAGTGAGACTGGTTTTGGCTCACTGGATAAACAGACAAGAAATTCAGCAGAGATCCCAGCAATAAGTACTTTCCTGGGAAAGCTTCTGCTTAGCCAAGATCAATGGATTACAGTGTCTTTTAAGTGGTCTGAGGAGACATTTAGGTTCTCAACCGTGCAGGGTTTAAGAAATCAGTAGAGGCCTCCAGTCTTTATCTGGTACAGCTGCATCAGCATTGTGATTAACAGCTCATACCCCAGATCACCTGTTGCCCAGAAAATACTCAGCGAGATACTGTTTCGTTTTTGGTTTGGGTTTTTTTGTTTTTTAATTATTTCAACATTTTCCCTCTAGATTGTTCTTTTTTTTCCTTTCTTTTCATTCTTCACTTTTCTAGTTTAAATACAATTTTCCATTGTTGCCTTCTTTAACAATAGAACTTCATTTTTGTTAGTGTTTCTGCCTCTATTATTTGTTTTTTCCCCAAATTTTATACCATAAGGTTTTTCATTTGTTTGTTTTGGTTTGATTTACAGTATTTTTGCCTTTCCTCTCTACATGGTGGAGATGGGGTACTGTGTCTGAACAGGCTGGCAAATAGCTGTTGACCTCACCCAACCCAGCACCCCCAGAGATTGAGGGTTTTTAAGGTTGGGTCAAAGTACCCACTACACAACAATATTACTTCTGTCTCCCTCTTTCTGTGTCTCCCTTTTTTTGGTCAATATTACCTTGTACTCACCCCATCTCCTTTCTTTTTTTACTTTTTCTTTCTTCTTCTTCTTTTTTTTTTTCCTTAAATCTTTTCCCCCCTTCTTGCTCTTCAATCTTCTCATCCTTCTGGTCCTATACCAAAAGAACTCATCAAAACCTTAGGCCAGTGACACAATAAATTAAAGAGCAAGAGGAAGTGAAAGGAAAATTAGGGCAAGGAAACAGATAAAAGAATACACTCATGAGGAAGAATCAGCAGAAAAATCCTGGCAACATGAATAACCAATCCAGAGCAATACCCTCCAAGGGATCGTGAGGTAGCTTGTACAGAGGATGCCACCTAGAAAGAAATGTTAGAACTGAAAGGAGAATTTAAAATACAGATGATAGGGGGAGGAGCCAAGATGGTGGTCTGTAGTCAGCTTTCCACAGAGGCTCCTGTCTAGAAGGAGAGTTAAAGGACAGAAATTTAGCAAGAAAGCCAATGGTTTGGATCTGAGCCAAAAGAGAAGGCCGAAGAATGCACATCAACCCAGCTGGGGTGACCTGTGACCCAAGGACACAAACAAAAATTATAGAGGACATCACCAAGTGGACAGGAGCCCCTTGCTCAGGAGAATGGCTCTCAGTATACTCCATACCTCCATACAAACAAGTGAGCAGAGTTCAGATCCTCCCACCCTACTCCACAAGACAGACCCTCTAAAAACTGGACCTCCTTCCCCTAATAGGGTGCCGTGGAACTCTCCTGCCAGGCATAAAACTGTATAAAACCGGATATATTCTCTACCCACAAGTTTGAACTCCTGGCACTCCCCTCCACTCTAACCCCGAGGTTTGGAGGCCTGTCCCCCATGGAGTCCAGATTCTTGGACATTTTCTCGAGGGTTGTGAATGGGACGTGAACTGTTACTGATCTGTACAGATTTTCTAGCTCAGAAGTGGTGAGAGGAGAGTGAGCTGAGAGGAGGCTAACCTGGAGAGGCAGTCCCCTGAGGCATGGAGTGCAGCCACAGCTACAGGAAGAATGGCAGTGGAGCTTGCACCCTTGGGGATGTTTTGAGGAGACACTCCCAGTCTCACTGGGAAGCCAGGGGAAGCCAGGTGGCTTCTCCATGGGCAGACACCGGCAGAGTGGACCAGCAACAGAGGCACAGGCCCCGGGAGTGAAGAGTATGCCTGAGGTGGTACCAGCTGGGGTGGAGCATGGGGATTAGAATACATGTAGAGACAGCCAATTCCCATGGTGGAGACTGCTTTACTCAGCTTCAGACGTACCTGGCCCTCAGGAGATGAAAGGTGAGAGAGATAAAGGGCTGGAACTCACAGACTTAGTCAGACCCATTTGTAGCCCAACGTCTGATCCACAGGGGAAAACAGCCAGGAAAGAAACAACTTCTGTGAACTTGTTCTGTTCTATCAGCAACATCAATCAGGACAGGGCTGGAACTGAGTGAATCACCCCAGCCCCAATCAAGTACCCAGGTTGTCAGGCCCCACCTCCCCCTGCCAAACAGTGACAGAGAGTGGCAGGCTGGCCGAGGAGCCACAGACCTCCTGGTGACCCAGGCAGGTGCATACCTCTGGAGCAAACCTCTGGAGCATCTGCTCATTGGAGGAAACTGGATCACAGCCCAGCGGGATTACCAGTGAATTGGTGTGACAGAGGAACAAGGTGGGGCAGGAGGCTTCAAACTTCCTAGACTAATCTACTTGCTGGGGGAGCCCTCCTGAGCTCACAGAGCACCAAGCAAGTTATACTAGACCTTCCAGCAGACCTCTGCTATTTAGTTGCCAACGACTTTTCAACTCTTCCATTTGAGGCCGGTGTTGGCTGGGACAATTGATTGGGACCTCTTCAACTGGGCTAATTACCCAAGGGCTTTCCAAAGTGGTACCCTGGGTGTGTGGTAGTGGGAAAGTTTGATTTTCCTTTTCCAATTGTTGCCTGTGGGAGACATGGTGAATTAACTGCTGATATTTCTCCACATCTCAGACATCAATCCAGAGTAACTGACTCTCTAGGGAAAGACAGAGACCAGCTGAAAATAAGACAGAGCCACTTAATCCCAACACACCAAGTAGGTTCCCAGTTTCTCAAGCAGTAGCACAGTACGGCTCCTTGGCAAAACTCTAGGGGAAAAGGTACAGACACCAGTCCCAGCTTTCAGGGAAAGGACTGGTCAATCACTACTCCTAGAACCCCAAACCCAATTTGTCCTAATCTACTCATCCTGCCAAATGATGTAAAATAATCATGAGGCAGAATCAGTGGAAAAGCTCTGGAAACATGAACAACCAGAGTATATCAACCCCCCCCCCCAAGGAATATTTGGCTGGTGCAAATGATGATCCTATGCATAAACAGATGGCTGAGATGTCAGAAATTGAATTCAGAATTTGGATTGCAAACAAGATTAATAAAATAGAGGAAAAGTTGGATTTAGAAATTTAGGGTCCATTTCAAAAATTGTCTCAAGAAGTCAAGGAATTCAACGACCAAATGACCAAAGATTTTGATACATTGAGACAAGAAGTTGCAGCCCTCAAAGATCTGAAAACATAGTAGAATCCCTCAGCAACAGAATGGAGCAAGCAGAAGAAAGGATTTCTGACATGGAAGACAAAGCTTTTAAATGCTCCCAAACCTCCAAAGAGGAAGAGAGATGGAAGGCAAAAATGGATCATTCTTTCAAACAGCTCTGGTATAAGTTGAAGAAAACTAATATTCATCTTATAGGGATACCTGAAAATGACAAAGTGCAGTCACAAGACACAGATTCCCTTCTGCATGAACTTATGAAACAGAATTTTCCAGACATGCCAAGAGATTCTGAAATTCAGATAGCAGACAGTTTCAGAACCCCAGCACGACTCAACCCAAATAAGACATACCACAGGCACATCATAATTAAGTTCACTAAAGTAAATATGAAGGAGAAAATTTGAAAGGAACCAAACATAAGAAATCTATAACCTACGAGGGGAAGAATATTAGAATAACTGCAGATCGCTCTGATCAAAACTTTCAAGCTAGAAGAGAATGGTCATCGAGTTTTAATCTCTTAAAACAAAATAACTTTCAACCCAATATCTTGTATCTAGCTAACCTGAGTTTCATTTATGATGGAGAAATTAAATACTTTGATGACATCCACATGTTGAAGAAATTTGCTATAACTAAAACAGCTCTCCAGGATATTCTCAGACCTATTCTCCATAATGACCAGTGTAATCCTCCAACGTAAAAGTAAACTCATCCAGAAACTTTTTATCAAATTCCAAATTCCACAGTGAAAAAAGAATTAAAAATGTCCACTAGACTTTCTAAAGATTTATCAATATTTTCAATTAATGTGAATGGTTTAAATTGTCCTCTAAAGAGGTATAGATTGGCTGACTAGATACAAAAACTCAGACCGGATACCTGCTGCATACAAGAATCTCATCTTACCTTAAAGATAAATTTAGACTCAAGGTGAAGGGATGGTCATCTATATTCCAGGCAAATGGAAAACAGTAAAAAGCAGGTGTTGCAATCTTATTTGCAGATACAATAGGCTTTAAACTAACCAAAGTAAGGAAGGATAAAGACGAACATTTCATATTTGTTAAAGGTAATGCTCAATATGATGTGATTTCAATAATTAATATGTATTCATCCAATTAGAATGCACCTCAATTTATAAGAAAAACTCTAATAGACATGAGCAACTTGATTTCCTCCAGCTCCATAGTAGTTGGAGATTTTAATACTCCTTTAGCAGTGTTGGATAGATCCTCCAATAAGAAGCTAAGTAACAAAATTTTAGCCTAAAACTTAACCATTCAATATGTGGATTTAACAGACAGCTACAAAACATTTCATACTAATAAAATTGGATACACATTCTTCTCATCAGCCCATGGAACATAGTCCAAAACTGATCACATCTTAGGCCACAAGTCTAACCTCAGCAAATTTAAAAGAATAGAAATTATCCCTTGCATCTCTTCAGACCTCTATGGAATAAAAGTTGAGCTCAACAATAACAGGAATCTTCCTACTCAAACAAAAACCCAGAAGATAAATAACCTTATGCTGAATGATAGATGGGTCATAGACGAGATTAAGAAGGAAATTGCCTAATGTTTGGGAAAAAATGGCAATGAAGACATGAATTATCAGAACCTCTGGGGCACTGCAAAGGCAGTCCTAAGAGGGTAGTTTATAGCACTGCAAGCCTTTCTCAAGAGAACGGAAAGAGAAGAAGTTAATAACTTAATGAGACACCTCAAACAACTGGAAAAGGAAGAACATTCCAACCCCAAACCCAGCAGAAGAAAAGAAATCACCAAAATCAGAGGAGAATTAAATGAAATTGAAAGCAAAAGAATTATACAACAGATCAATAAATCAAAAAGTTGGTTCTTTGAAAATGTCAATAAAATAGATAAACCTTTGACTAACCTAATCAGGAAGTAAAAGAGTAAAATCTCTAATTTCATCAATCAGAAATGGTAAAGACGAAATAACAACAGACCCCTCAGAAATTCAAAAGAATCCTTAATGAATATTATAAGAAACTTTACTCTCAGAAATATGAAAATCTGAAGGAAATTGACCAATACTTGGAAGCATGCCACCTTCCTAGACTTAGCTAGAATGAAGTGGAAATGTTGAACAGGCCGATATCAAGTTCTGAAATAGCATCAACTATACAAAATCTCCCTAAAAAGAAAAGCCCAGTCAGATGGCTTCACGTCAGAATTCTAACAAACCTTTAAAGAGGAACTAGTACCTATATTATTCAACCTTTTCCAAAATATAGAAAAAGATAGAATACCTCCCAACACATTCTATGAAGCAAATATCACCTTGATCCCTAAACCAGGAAAAGATCCAATAAGAAAAGAAAGCTACAGACCAATGTCACTAATGAATATTGATGCAAAAATATTCAATACGATCCTAACAAACAGAATCTGGCAATACATCAAACATACAACACGACAAAGTAGGCTTTATCCCAGGATCTCAAGGCTGGTTCAATATACGTAAATCCATAAATGTAATTGAGCACATAAATAAATTAAAAAATAAAGATCATATGATTCTCTCAATTGATGCACAAAAAGTTTTTGTTAATATCCAGCATCCCTTCATGAACAGAACACTTAAGAAAATTGGTATAGAAGGGACATTTCTTAAACTGATAGAGGCCATCTACAGCAAACCCACAGCCAAAATCGTATTAAATGGAGTTAAATTGAAATTATTTCCACTTAGATCAGGAAGCAGGCAAGGTTGCCCATTGTCTCCATTGCTCTTCAACATTGTTATGGAAATTTTAGCCATTGCAATCAGGGAAGAAAAGGTGATCAAGGGCATCCATATAGGACCAAAAGAGATTAAACTTTCACTCATCGCAGATGATATGATTGTATATCTGGAAAACACCAGGGATTCAACTATGAAACTTTTAGAAGTGATCAAGGAAGATAGCAATGTCTCAGGCTACAAAATCAACACTCATAAAACTGTAGCCTTTATCTATACCAATAATAGTCAAGCCAAAAAAGCAGTCAAGGACTCTATCCCTTTCACAGTAGTACCAAAGAAGATGAAATATTTGGGAGTTTATCTAACAAAGGATGTGAAAGATGTTTATAAAGAGAACTATGAAACTCTAAGAAAAGAAATAGTTGAACATGTCAACAAATGGAAAAACATACAATGCTCATGGCTGGGAAGAATCAACATTGTTAAAATGTCCATACTACCCAAAGCAATATGCAGCTTTAATGTAATTTCTGTAAAAGCTCCTCTGTCACACTTGAAAGACATCGAAAAAATAATACTTCATTTTATATGGAATCAGAAAAAACCTCGAATAGCCAAGACATTGCTCAGAAAAAAAAAAAAAAAAGCAGGAGGAATCACAATACCAGACCTAAGACTGTACTATAAATCGATAGTGATCGAAACAGCATGGTTTTGGCACAAAAACAGAGAGATAGATGTATGGAACGAATAGAGAATCAAGAGATGAACCCAGCTACTTGCCACTATTTGATGTTTGACAAGCCAATTAAGAACACTCACTGGGGAAAAGATTCCCTATTTAACAAATGGTGCTGGGTGAACTGGCTGGCGACCTGTAGAAGCCTGAAACTGGACCCACACCTTCCACCATTAACTAAGATAGACTCTCACTGGATCAAAGATTTAAACATAAGACATGAAACTATAAAAATACTAGAAGAAAGTACAGGGGAATCTCTGGAAGGAATCAGCATGGGTGAATATTTTATGAGGAGGGCTCCTCAGTCGATTGAAGCAGTATCAAAAATACACTTCTGGGACCTGATCAAACTAAAAACCTTCTGCACTGCTAAGAACACAGTAAGTGTAGCAAGCTGACAGCCCTCAGAATGGGAGAAAATATTTGCAGGTTATGCCTCCAACAAAGGTTTAATAATCAGAATACACAGAGAACTCAAATGTATTAGCAAGAAAAGGACAAGTGATCCCATCTCAGGGTGGGAAAAGGACTTGAAGATAAACTTCTCTAAAAGAAGACAGGCGCATGGCCTGCAGACACATAAAAAAATGCTCACCATACTTAATCATCAGAGAAATGCAAATCAAAACTACTTTGAGATATCGTCTAACTCTGCGAAGATTAGCCTACATAACAAAATTTTAAAACCAGAGATGCTGTTGTGGATGTGGAGAAAAGGGCACACTTCTACACTGCTGGTGGGAATGCAAACTAATACCTTCCTTTTGGAAGGATATTTGGAGAATACTTAGAGATCTTAAAATAGACCTGCCATTCGATCCTATAATTCATTTACTTCATATATCCAGAAGACCAAAAATCACATCATAATAAAGATATCTGTTCCAGAATGATTATTGCAGCCCAATACATAATTGCTCAGTCGTGGTAGAAGCCCAAGTGCCCATCGACCCACAAATGGATAAATAAATTGTGGTACATGTATACCATGGAATATTATGCAGCCTTAAAGAAAGATGAAAACTTTACCTCTTTCGTGTTTACATGGATGGAGCTGGAACATATTATTCTTAGCAAAGTATTTCAAGAATGGAAGAAAAAGTATCCAATGTACTCAGCCCTGATATGAAGCTAATTTATAGCTTTCATATGAAGGCTAAAACCCAATTATAGCACAAGAATATGGGGAAAAGGGCAAGGGAAGGGAGGGGAAAAGGGAGGATGGGTGGAGGGTGGGCAATAGGTGGGATCACACCTAAAGTGCATCTTAGAAGAGTACTGATGAAACTTACTAAGTGCAGAATACCAATGCCTACATATAGTGATTAAGAAAATGCCATGATGGCTATGATAACAGTTTGGTGAAAATATTTCAGATTGTATATGAAGTCAGCACATTGTGCCCCATGATTTCACTAATGTACACAATTATGATTTATAAAAATTAAAAAATAATAAAATAAAATACAGATGATGAAAACAATGAAGGAAATTGCTGAGAAAGTGAAAAATAACCAAGGAACAATGAAAGAAATTCCTGAGAAAGTGGGAAATAACCAAAAGTAAATCTAAAAACAGAATCAAATAAGTGATGAATGATATGAAGACTATAGAAAGGACATAGCAGAGCTGAAGGAATTGAAGGAGTTAATTAGGGAACTTAAAGATACAATAGCAAGTATCAACAACAAATTAGATCATGCAGAAGAAAGAATCTCAGAGGTAGAGGACAAAGCTCTTGAGATAACTCAGAGTTAAAGAGGCAGAAAAGAAGAGAGAGAAGGCAGAACGTTCACTGATAGAGTTATGGGACTTTATGAAGCATTCAAACACACAGTTATAGGTATCCCAGAAGGGCAAGAAGAATGCCCCAGAGAAATGGAAGCCATTCTAGAGAATATTACAAATGAAAATTTCCCAAATATCACCAAAGATTCTGACACACTCCTTTTAGAGGGATATCTGATCCAGGTTTGCTCAACTTAAATAGAGCTTCTCCAAGACACATTGTGATGAACCTGTACAAAGTCAAGACAAAAAAAAAAAAAAAAAAGATTTTGCAAGCTGCCTGGAGAAGGGGCAAACTCACCTACAGGGGCAAATCCATTAGGGTAAGTACGGACTTCTTTAATGAAACTTTTAAAGCCGGAAGACAATGGTCATCTACCTTTAATCTATAATTCCACCCCAGAATTCTATATCTCACTAAGCTAAGCTTTAAAATTGACAAAGAAATCAAACCTTTTACTGTTATGCAAACATTGAGGAAGTTTGCTACAACCAGATTTAAAATTGACAGAGAAATTAAACCTTTTACTGATATGCCAACTTTGAGGAAATTTACCAGTACAAGACCAGCTCTACAGGAAATACTTGAACCTGTTCTACACATTGACCATCACAATGGATCACCAGAAAAGTAAGCATCCAGGAATTAAAAGACAAAACGTAGCTTCCACAATGATGCAAAAGAAAAACTAAGCAATGGATTCTCACAAAATAAGATGAATAGAACGCTACCACACTTATCAGTTATCTCAATAATGTTAATGGCTTGAATTCCCCACTGAAGAGGCATAGATTGACTGATCAGATTAAAGAACACAAGCCATCCATTTGCTCTTTGCAGGAAACACACCTAGCCTCAAAAGACAAATTAAAACTCAGAATTAGGGGTTGGAAGAAAATTTTTCAGGCAAATGGAATCTAGAAGAAAAGAGGAATAGCAATCTTATTTTCAGATACATGTGGATTTAAAGAAATTAAAGTAAAAATAGACAAATATTATCACTTCACATTGGTCAAGGGAAAAATACAACAAGAAGACATTTCAATTCTAAATATTTATGCACCCAACTTAAATGCTCCCAGATTCTTGAAATAGACCTTATTTAATCTGAGCAGTATGATATCCTACATACCATAATACCAGAGGAGTTTAATACTCCTCTCACAGAGCTGGACAGATCTGATATAAGAAACTTAAATGAGACCCTAGAATGACTGTGCTTGATAGACGTATGTAGAACACTCCATCCTAAAGCTAAAGAATATACATGCTTCTCATCATCCAAGGAACATTCGCCAAAACTGATCATATTATAGGACACAAAACAAACCTCAACAGAATCAAAAGAACTGAAATTTTACCCTGTATCTTCTCAGACCACAAAGCACTAAAGGTGGACCTCAATTCCTACAAAAACCTTCAACCCCACACAAAGGCATGGAAATTAAACAACCTTATGCTGAATGACAGTTGGGTGCAGGAAGAAATAAAAGAGGAAAATCATTAACTTCCTTGAGCATAACAACAATGAAGACACATGCTACCAAAACCTGTGGGATGCAGCAAAAGCAGTCCTGAGAGGAAAAATTATCACTTTACATGCCCACATTTGAAAAACAGAAAGAAAGTGCATCAACAAACTAACAAGCCATCTTATGGAATTGGAAAAAGAAGAAAAATCTAATGAGATTATCTTTGAATACTACCAGAAACTCTATGGCCAGAAACTTGACAATTTGAAGGAAATAGATCAATATTTGGAATCATACCCTCTCCCTAGACTTAGCCAGGAAGATATATATCTCCTGAACAGACCAATTTCAAGCACTGAGATCAAAGAAACAATAAAAAGTCTTCCAATGTAAAATTGCCCTGGTCCAAATGGCTTCACACCAGAATTCTATCAACTTTTCTAAGAAGAGCTTATTCCCATACTGCAGAAATTATTCCAAAAAATTGAAGAGGAAGGAATCTTCCCAACATGTTCTATGAAGCAAACATCACCCTGATACTCAAACCAGGAAAAGACCTAACAAAAAAGCAGAACTTCAGACCAATTTCACTAATGAATATGGATGTAAAAATTCTCAACAAAATCCTAGCCAATAGATTACAGATTTTCATAAAAAAAGTCATATATCATGATCAAGTAGGTCTCATCCTATGGATGCAAGGCTGGTTTAACCTACTTTTAGTCCATAAACATTATTTGCCATATCAACAAAAGCAAAAACAAATACCATATGATCCTCTCAATAGATGCAAGACAAATAATTTGATAAAATCTAGTATCAGTTTCTAATCCTTTTCTAATTAGAACATTGAAGAGTATAGGTATACGTGGCACATTTTTTTCTTGTCTTTTTTTGTCAGTTTTTGGCCAGCGTTAGGTTTGAACCCACTACCTTAAGTATATAGGACTGGCATCCTACTCTTTTGAGCCACAGGCATCTCCCTGTAGCACATTTCTTAAACTGATCGAAGCTATCTATGACAAACCCTCAGCTAGTATCTTAGTGAATGGAGTTAAACTGAAAGCTTTTCCACTTAGAACTGGAACCACACAAGGTTACCCTGTCGCCATTACTTTTCACCATAGTGCTGGAAGTTGTAGCCAATACAACAAGGCAAGACAAAGATGGCATCCAAAAGGGAGCAGAGGCGGTCAAACTCTCCCTCTTTGCTGGGCCCCTGTTAGCCAGTTAAGAGTGACTAGAGCAGCCGTGGGACTACAAGACCTGGATGACACTTTATGGGAAAGGGATTTCTAACTACCCTAGACCAACTGAGTCAGGAATGTTGCTTTGCCTGGAACCAGCTTGACCCTTTCTTTTGGACTGACCTGAAAACCTGGATGCTCAAGGAAAATGTCCTATTTTCTTTCCCCGATATTGAAAGTAACACATTTTGTAAAGAGATTCTAAGGCTTATATTTCCCCACGAGAAGGATAGGAGCCTCCTGAATGGAATCTAGGGCTTTGGGAATGGAAAAGAAAGGACTCTGGACGCTGATGCCCCCATGCAACAATTTACTGTCATCTCTACTTACAGCACACCTGTGAGGGACCTGTCCATTCCCTTTATTCTAAAAGGAGAACAGAGCCCTCTCAAGGAACAGGTCAGCTGATGGATGTTAGAAGCCCTGGGACACAGGGTTCTATCAGATTTCCCTAGTCAGGGAGGTGGGCACTTTTGATTTCAGGGCTTATAATTTGTCTTGTTTGGGGTCACTTCTTTGATCACAGGAATTACTTCATACTGATTGCCACAGTCACTTATGGAAAGAAGGACATTTGATGGATTGCTACCCACTTACCATCTACCAAGCTTACGTATACAGGAAAATGGGGAATAGAGGGCCTGAGGTTTAACCCCCCTGTCGCAGCCATAGCCCCCTTCCTGGCCCCTTCCTCCCTCAGACCCCTGTTCTTTCAAAGCCTTCTCAAAGCATTCGATTTTCTGGGCCAGGTGTGTGGTCAGGTGCATGACTATAGAACGTAGTGGGGTCATTCACAAACTGGGAGTAACCACTGTCACCAAAAAGCAGGAAGGGTGGGGGTGGCAGAAGTCATCGGTAAGAGAATCACTAAACTTGGAAGCCTCATGTTTCTCCCTAAGTGGCTTGGGAGGTACAGGCTAGACAAGGAAGGGAACCCAACACAACACAGGTAAGCGTGACTAATCTTGACAGGGGGCCACCTACTAGCCACCAGGCATTGTAGGCTAAGCATTCCACAGTATTGCTAGCGGACAGATGCCCTGGCGCTCCTTCCTAATTAGGGATACGGGCATTCCCGAGGTTGAGTTCCAGATGGGCTTCAGTCCTTCCAAAATGAGATCTCCTTTGAGATGTACCTTGAATAACTGGAAACAGCCTGACTCCCAAAACCTTCAGAAGAAGCAATCACTCTTCTTTTGTAAAACAGCCTGGCCACAATATCCCCTTCAGGATGGAGAAGTTTGGCAGCCAGAAAGAAGTACAAATTATAATACTACTTTACAGCTAAACTTCTTTTGGAAGAGGGAAGGGAAATCAAATGAAATTCCTTATGTTCAAGCCTTCTTTTACCCCAGGGACAATCCCTAATTATGTAGAGAATGTCACCTCAATCCCACTGGGACCTTAGGTAAACTACCTCCCTAACTGGGAGCCCTGTCAGCAGCCCCCATTCAGGTCTCTCCACCAGGGAAAGGAAAGGACCCAGAAAATTCTAGGACTGAATCAGAACCCCAGATTTGTCAACTTTGGATGTCAGGGGTGAATTTCGACTCATGATTGACCACGTACCCTTCTCAGACCTAAAACAGATGAAGACAGATATGGGGAAGTCTGCAGATGACCCAGATTGATACACTGATGTCTACAAGGACTAGGACAAACATTTGATCTTGCCTGGAGGGAAATCATGCTACTCCCAGATCAAATGTTACCCCCCTGTAATAAAAGAGTGACCCTGATTGCTGCTAGAGAATTTGGCATTTGAGACAGGTTAGTGAAAGGCTGACACCACAGGGGAGAGATAAAATCACAACAGGGCAGCAGGCCATATCCAATGAGGGCCCTTTGTGGGACCTAGACAAGGAAGATTAGAAATCTAAACAGTTCCTTACCTGTGCCCTCCAAGGGCTCAGGAGAACTACAAAGAAGCCTATGAATTATTCCTTAATCTCTACTATTACTCAAGGAAAGGAAGAGAATCCTACTGCTTTCTTAGAAAGACTTAGGAAGGCCTTACTGGACACACACCCCTCTGTTGCCAGAGGGGATGGAAGGGCAATTAATCTTGAAGGATATTAGGAGAAAGCTACAGAAACTAGCCTTGGGATTTAAACAAAGCCTGTTGCAGATATTAGGAGAAACTACAGAAACTAGCCTTGGGACTTAAACAAAGCCTGTTGAACCAAGCCACCTTTGTGTGTTACAATAGACATTAAGAGAAACAAGTGGAGAGAGAGCACTCTGACAGAGAGTAGCTGCCCTTGATATGGCCCTCAGGCAGACTCTGGAGGCAAAGGGGAAGGGCAGACACAGTCTGGTAATACCTGTTTCCAGTGCAGCTTACCAGGGCATTTCAAAAAAGACCACCCTGAAAGGTAGGCTGCTGCTCTGCCCATGCCCTATATGCACTGGGAATCACTGGAAGGCTCTCTGTCCTAAGAGACAGAGGTCCCCTGGGCCTGAGGAGGCAGCTCAGGTGACACAAATCCAGGACTGAAGGAGCCCAAGGCCAGTGCCAGGGCATAACATCACCCTCTCTGAGCCACAGGTCAAACTGTTTATTGAGGGCCAAGTGATAGACTTTCTCTTAGATGCTGGCACTCCTTTCTCAGGCCTACTTTTCTGCCTGGGATGATTGTCAAACAAGGCAGTAACTATTAGGGGGGTTTGGGGACAACCCATCATCAGGCAATTTTCTTGTCCCCTGGCCTGCAAATTGGGATAGTAAACTTTTATGGCCACTCCTTCTAACTACTTAGTAAGCCATATAGTCCCACTTGCCAAATACCAATAAACCCTTAAGACCCTGCCTGAAGCACAGCCATGAGAGAAGGGCAGGGACCTTTATTCCCTGGCAACCTAATTTTAGGTGAAAACCCTCTTGATTACATCTCCATTCTTTGGCCCTTCTTGGGAGGAGCCATTCCCTGCTGTTCTCTCTACTACCCCTACTGCAGTCAAGGTATCAAAAATAGGCACCTGGATATACCACACTTGGCTCGAACCATGAACCTTATCAACAAAAGGATAAGATCCTTTGGACCCACAAACCTCCAGTAAGCCTTTGGAAAATGTGAAATCACTCTTCCAGTGAATGTCCCTCAGGACGTAACTCCAACAAGCCCCAAGCTGTAGTTGTAAACCCATCCTACAATCACAGGTAAGTTGTAAATCCTTCCAGCCCCCTCCATCATGGCAGGAGTGACTAGGATCATTTTTTTCCTCTTCTTCTTATCTCCTTGAGTCCCTTTAAAATTCCTAGATGTGATGCCTCAATATCTACTCAACATAATCCGTCTTACAAAAAGCCTATTAAACCAATCCTCTTCACCTATATCTGCCCATGCTAGATTTTCCTAGGTCATGTCTGGGAACATCAACTGTACAGTTAACCTATCACGAAGAGAAAGAAGCTACCTTCTTTGATTGAGAAGATACCCTTCTGGGAAATTATCCCACCTTTAAAGCCAATGCAACAACTGAGCTTTTCCAAACCTTCTCAGAAAATATCCACTCATCTCTGGAGTTGTAACATCCACGGTAAACATTATCATCCCCAGCACCCTTTAGTATGACCTACACTGGCTCTGGGCCTTTCCTGGGTACTTAATCCCCAAGCCTCTGCAACCATACCACCAAAATCTTTCTTCTCAAAACTGTCCAATCCCAGCAAGTCACTTATTCTCTGTCACCTCATGCTATTGAATTATTTTCACAACCCATTTTCTTCTCAGGACACCCTGCCCCAACTTAATAATGTTTTCACTCTTTGTTGCCCTAAGCATAACTCTCAAAAAACCATCCCCTGGGTATAGGCTCTCAGCTGCTCTCCACAGACCAGAGGACAGATCCGCCCTCTTGTGGGGGTGGGGTGGCACTTGCTGGTTCTTTGTCAGTCTGGAACAATGAACCAGGATTGCAGAAAAGTAATATTTCTCTCCACCTCTTTTCATTCCACCTTAGCTCATGCTTGACCCAAGAAGGCCTATTTTTTATTTGTTTAAACAAAGCATATTCTTGCCTACCCACCAACTGGACTGCCACCTGCACTCTCCTATACCTGTCTCCTAATATTAACATTGCCCCACCTAATCAATCTCTACCAGTCCCACTAAAGACACAAGTCAGGCCCAAAAGAGCCCCCATTCTAACTTGGAGGCATAGGGTGTTGTCTACATTTCTTCCATGTACTATCCCAAGATCTACAAGAATGCCCATAAGAAATATCCAGGATGCTTGTAAAGTTCCAAGACCGAATAGATTTATTGGCAGCCATAACCCTCCAAAACCGATGTGGCTTAGACCGCCTCGCTGCAGAGCAGGGAGGCTTATGTTTGTTCCTAGATGAAGAATGCTGCTTCTGTGTCAACCAGTTTGGATTCATCAGAGACCTGCCAAGAAATTTGCAGAATGGTCAGAATGGGCAGCCAACCTCTTAAGGACAAGACAACTCTGGGTCCTGGGACATGTTCAGACAGTGGATGCCATGGCTCTTTCCCCTTTTCAGCCCCTTATTAATTTTTATTTTGAGAATTACCTTTGGCCTGTATATCCTCAACCTTCTTATTAAATTTGTTTCCTTCAGACTAGAAACTATCCAATTGCAAATGGTTCTCAACATGTAATCCTGCATGGAATCAGTTACCACCTTCTTCCATGGACCCCAGAGCAGTCCCCCCCATTGCCCCTGAACAGCCAACCACAAAGATGCCTTTTCTTGAGGGTACCTACTGGCAATTCACCCAATGCCCCCATAAAGCAAGAAGTAGCATGAGCAGTTAGCGCCCCTAATCACAACAGCACTTGGGTCTCCCTATTCAGAGGGGAGAGTATGGGTTGCTGATACAGTACTTCCAAGTTGGTATTGGGCCTTTACCTCGGATTTTCCCCAGGGTCAAGAACCAATTAGAGGGAGGATTGAAGAAACAACCAATAATCTGGAGGATTGAAAAGAAACAGACCTTGTTGGCCAAGGTCAAGAACTGGGAAGGACGAATGTCAGGATATATACGTAGCACTCTTCACCTTTGTTGGCAACCCTCTCTTGTCTCCCCTTCCATGACTAGGCAGAAGCTTCCTCTCTCTCTCTCTTGCTGAAATAAATCAGTTGTGCAGCATGCGCCACACACACAATATTTTTATTACAAAAATGACCAGTCTTCTGATGTTTTTGCCTGATTAATGTACATGGGTTGGTAAAAGGTCTTAGCTAACCATATAAACTTCTGTTTTGTTGTTGCAGTTCTTGGCCAAGGCCAGGTTTGAACCTGACACCTCCAGTATTATGGGGCCAGGCCCTACTCCTTGAACCACAGGTGCCGCCCCCATATAAACTTCTTTATAATATGGTTAACAAGTTTAGAGCCATTCAGTTTTGGGCAACTATCATTGCCAGAAAATGCATTTCTTTCTAGAGTGCAAGACAGTTCTCCCTGTGGCTTCAGACCAACCAGTTCTCCCCCATTTCTTGCTTATATTTCTCACTTGTAAAGTGTTCTGGGAATGCAACATCCTGAGGTAAGGGGAACTGGATGGAACAACCTGGGCTCTGTTCCTCTTCCTCCTTGGAATAGCACGTTTTTCAGGGCTTTAACCCACATCATGTGGCACCAGGGCTATGGAAGATAGGTAGGCTGCCTTTTGAAGTCCTTCAGCTATGGTACAAGCAGAGTACCTGTAGGTAGGCTTTCATCCACCTGGGTAGGTAGCTTTTCTAATCTTGAGGAGGTCAGTTTGCTCTAGGCTTCTGCTGTCCCCTGCTGCCTATGAGTAATAAATTTATTTTGCTTAATTTTTTGTGTGTGTCTTATGTCGCTGAACTTGTGAAAGTAGCAGAAATGCAGTCAGCTGTGCAGGTAACCAGTGCACAGAGAACTTGCTTTACATAAAAACTGTGTAAAGAAAACTTTAAAAATAATAAGAATGTATTAAAATAAATTGGATAAAGTATGGCCACAAATTCTTTTCTGCTTTTCTGTCATGTCTTCTTCTTCCTCTTAAACTTGGATTGGTCTTATAGATTTTCTTTAACCAATAATATTCAGTAGAAATGGTGGTCATATATCTGTCTTTTTACCACTGTATCACTCTAGAATCATGTGTAGCATAGCATAGGTCCTCGATAAATATTTGCGGAATAAATAAATAAAAACACAAAGATATTTGTCTTAACACTATTTGTCCAGTTGGCAAATGAGTTATGAAGACACATACTTTTACTGAAAGGAAACTATACATTTTACTTCTGTACTAAAGAGTAAAGTACAGTTCCTAAAGTAAAGTTCCTAAAGAAACTTCTGAGATGAGCTGCCTTCTCCTGTCATCTGAGGCATGGTTTCTCCCAGAAGTCCAGAATTCTTGTTCTGACTACCTTACATCATGCGGGAGCCCATGTTGAGATTTTTTTAGTTGAGTTATTTTTTAGTCATGTTCCATTATCTTTTAAAATATTTTTCTTTTATTTATTCAAACCCCTTGAAGTCTCTGCCAAGAAAGGATAAATAACAAATTAATAGGGGAAATCAACCTCTGCCTCTGTATTAGCTTTGTAAGAGGAAACACTATTAAGATTATGGATTTGGAGTCAGACTCAGAAAGACTTTGATATAAGTCATTACACTAGTCTTCAGCTAATAAAGGTAGTTTAATTCAGATCAGTGTGAATTTAGATCTGTTATTATTTTTTTGGTCTTGCTCTGTTGCCCAGGGTAGACTGCAGTGGCATCATTATATCTCATTGTAAGTACAAATTCCTGGGCACAGTTGATCCTTCTGCCTCAGCCTCCCCAGCTGCTAGTATTACAGGTGTGAGTCACTGCACTTGCTTATTTTATTTCTTGAGGCTCCCTTTTCTCTTATATAAATTGGGGAATATACTAGCTAGTGAAGTATTATCAAAGGAGCTATACACACATAATTTTTGTTGTATAGTAAAAGTAATTGTGGCTAGTGTAAGAAATGATTTTACCCAAATATCATATTGCTTTTAATGAAAGGTCTTCAATAGAATTTAGGTTCGGAATGCTGAGAGGTAGAAGAGATCTTGGATTAAGTGCTTATTTTCCAGATAGCCAGGCAATACTACCTCCTTCTCCTAGGGTTAACACCGGTTACTTTAAAACAAGACACTTCAAGACATAAATGATGAAATTTTGAACTATGTTTGACTAATTCTAGCCAAATAATCAGAAGATATTTCAATTATGTTTCCAGGAAAAGCTGTGATTTTTGTATCTGTGATTATGAAATCTGATTTTTGTATTTATGATTATAAAATCTGATTTATACTTATGGTAGATATTTTACAGTTCTGGTTATATAACACATAAAATTGATAGCATCTCCTGACATGATTTATTTTTTCATGCTCTTCCTCTTAAAGAATCTCTTACCACTGTGACAGTTTACATGTCTAGAAGAGTGTTAATTAAATACAGGTTATGTTTCACAATAGTTTCACCTATTCTAATTGTCTTGCTTTCCTCAGAATGGAATCTGAATATGTAACCTTGAATGTGTGAGGTTAAGGTGAAATGCTAGCAGAGGAATAATTTATAGCATGTTGAGTTTAATGAATAGCATTCCCGAAGAGATGATATTCTTTGTGCTTCAGGCAAATGTAATTATGAAAACTATTTTTTTCTAATTTCTGAAGTTAATGTTA
The DNA here is from genome assembly GCA_963573935.1 of Arctocebus calabarensis. Taxonomy (NCBI): domain Eukaryota; kingdom Metazoa; phylum Chordata; class Mammalia; order Primates; family Lorisidae; genus Arctocebus; species Arctocebus calabarensis. Next base: position 19,999 of record CAUYON010069446.1, on the reverse strand, counting down.
TTTGAAAATGAACTACAATCTTAGAACTCTTCAGGTGATAGGGTTCATCCAGCCTCAGTTCAAAAAGATGCTATTATTGTTCCTTCAATAGCAGATTAACTTCTATTTGGTAGAGATCTATATTCATTATTGGACTTACTTTTTATTATTGAAGTTAGCTCCTGCAAACTTTAAGCTGATAAATTCATCTTCTATTACTACATTCTATGATTAAGAGTCTAGTTTTAAGGTCAAATTTTATCTCATTTTTGCTTTTTTTAACATTTTCTCATAAAATTTAGAACATAAGTAGTTAAGCAGCACATCGAAGTGTTTTCTGTTATTAATAGAGCACATTTACTTCACTTTAGAAAGAATAGTTTAGGCTCTTCTGCTTTCTTGTTTTTTAGTTATACATTAAAGTTATGCTTTAGTGAAGTAGAAATTTAATCATTATCATAGTAAATATGATCAATGTTGTTACTTAGATCACACTTTTATTTTCATCTACAGTAATTATTGGGGTGGCTATATTACCCTGGAAATCATTTTAAATATTGCCATTATGTGATTTGGGAACACCCTAACATTGTTTAAAAGACATGTCTTTAGAGTACTCTAATTTTCCGTGAAATTCTATTTGCTCCATTTAAAACTGTCGGCTGTTCTACCTTTGTCTTAGCTGTCTGTGCTTACTCTGGTGTCAGGAATCACCTTTCAAAGGTCACACAGAACCAGTAACAGCCATTCAGTCAGTGCCAGAGATACTCTGGTTCCCTTTCTGCTCAATCTCATCATTACTCAGCGCTACATTTTTGAAGTCCATTATCCATTCAGTAATATCATAACATTAGGGTGGAAAAGTGATTTCCTTTTTGGCTTTAATGGAACAAATTTAACATTTTGTGGTTTGTATGTACCTGAAAAATATTTAGAGGTCAAAGATGTTCAATCAGGCAATTTATATAGAGAAGAAAAAAGAAGGTAGTTAATAGATACTTCAGGCCAAATTAAAGCTCCATTGTTACCATTGTAGCATGACAGAGATTAGAGAAGTCCTTATATTTCACTAGCAGAAATTATCCTGAATAATCAAATCCAATTTTATCTCTGTGGAAAATTGTAATCTTTGTTAATATCTTAGCCAGAAACTGCCAGATACACATCTACAGTTGAGCAAGGTGAATGTTTTACACATTGTAGTGAGGGAGAATGTAACCGCAATGAACCAAGGGATTATGTTGAAATAGAATATTAGTAAGGACTTATTACCGGATGGAGGGTTTGGTTGGGTGATTTTGGGGAGGGTTCAAGAAATTGAGGGTTTTCCACAGTTTGTATGTTGCCAGAAAGTGGGGGCAATCCTATGATTGTGCATTAAATAAATTTTATTTTCAGGGATGGTAGTCTATAGCAAGGTTAAAGCTTTGACTGATAAAGCTCAGGGATATTGGTATTTTCTGCTTGGTCAATGTTCCTGATGTCATGTAGACTGGTCCTCTTTTGCCTTGATCAATCATGGTCATAAAGTGGCCTTGTTTGAAGTTAATGTTCTGTAAAATTGTTCGTGTTCAACAGAAGAGCACCTGTTAGCTAGCTGTCTGGGTGTCAGGGCCTGCTGTGTCTTCTAGTCCTTGCTATTTCATTCCAGGCCAGTTGGAAACAGTATACTGAATACAAATTTTCATTTCAATATGTTCAAATATATCTTACCCATGACAAATAAAAAGATGCTCTTTGGGGTCTAGCTGAATTAGTTCCAAATTTATTCTTTTATTTCCTGGCCTTGAGTTTTGTGGGATCCACAGGGAAAATTCCTTCTAGCTTTGCACATCATGGATATGATACCTCTCTGCATTTTGACAGAATATATTTTGGAGATTCGTATGTCATGTGGAATTGCTGCTAGATAAAATTTGAACAATCAAAAGTTTTTGGTGGGGCAGTGTGGCATGACTTTCCATGTATCTCTCACGCTCTCTCACATCTCTCTGCAGGCACCCACTCACTCACTCATGTCGCCTCCGCTATCTAGAATCTAGACTCCACTTCTGAAGCACCACCCTTAGCCTGTCCTTTTGAACTGAGGGCTTTGGGCCTTTCCTCCTTAATTACCTATCAGGATATACTTGCCCTGCCCTATTTCCTCAGTTCCCACAGCTGCATTGAAAATTTGGCTAACAAATTCTTGTTAGTGCTTTATTACTTTTTTAACACTTCATGACAAATCCGGTTTCAGTGGGGCTTCCTGGAAAAAAATCCTTGACTTCAAAATGCTAATACTTTATGGACTGGAAATATGTGTTATTACAAGCCAGATAGAGCAATTTTCTCCCCTTCAAATTTCCCAAATAAAGCTAGTGGTTTTTATCCTGTTGATTCTGGTTGCTGACTACTCTTCATATGAAGTCAGAGTAAGAAGATTTGCTTATTAATGTTGTTCCAGACCTTGAACAATGAATTTAGCCACTTCATACTGGGAGGGGTGTAAAAGACAGTCTGTACTTTGGAATGCCAGTTTCTGACAGAGAATAAAGGAAAGTATGTTTCATTAAACAATAGGCTATCTCTCTCTAAATCATACTTTTATGTGTTTGAGATATGGGATTATTCTGATCTTAGTAAGAAGTCCAAACAGTTACTTAACTCAGCAGATGGTTACTATCATGCTCTTAAACAAAAAGCTGATTTCCCTTATCAAAAAGTAAATGTTCTGTGGAGAGGATTCAAAGAAATAAAAAATTACAATATTTGTAGGGTGATTAATTATTTTTATCAATATGCCTTGACATCAAAGAGGATTTCACACTCATCCTTGAGAATACCACATGGCCTCTATAATTGTTAAATTTTGCTCCAGGGATGAAAAATTTAAATAGTTTTTCTACTGAGTAATTTATTTACCATGTGTGCTAGAATGATTTCCAGTGGTTATTGGAAATTATCTCTTTGCAACACTGCAGAAAAAAGGCTTTCAACTTCTATTGCTGCAAAACAGATGAGGTGGTTCCCATCATTGGGAGTGCTGGTGTTATTTGAAGGGTGTCTGACGGGTAGGTAACTAACAAAGACATATTAAAGCATTCGTGCAATTCCTGACATTCCTAGGAAAGAAAGATGCCTCTATCATGGTTTTCATAGAGAAACTACTAATAAATAAAAAAGGAGACTACAGGAGAGACAATTACTGCAATTTGAGTTTCAAAATATTTAATTTGTTATTAACTAATACAGCAAATCTGGGCAATATTACTTAAGAATTAGATAACACAAACTTCATAATGCATTTAAAACAAGAACCTCAAAACTAACCTTTTAGAAGACATCAGATGTCACGAAAAATGTGCTCCAAATGCAATGTTGTCCCTGTCACTGACTTCAGCAATATCAGTGTTATAGAGAACTATCTTACATAAATTAATCAATGTAATCATTGTAAGTTAAATTTATATGTTAATTCCTAGTTTTTATACCTTAGAATGTGACCTTATTTGGAAATGGGGTGAATGGATGTAATTCATTGAATTAACATGAGATTATTAGGGTGGGCTCTGATCCAGTATGACTGGTGTTACTATTATAGGAAAAAATTTGGACACAGAGACATGCATAAGGGAGAATTTCATACAAAGATGGAGGCAGAGATTGGAGTGATGGTTTTATAAGCCAAGGGATTCCAATTGTTACCAACAAACTATCAAAAACTAGGAGAGAGACATGGAAAAGATTCTCTCCTGCAGTTCTCACAAGGATGTAACCCTACCAACATTTTGATTTCAGACTTCTAGCCCCCAGATCAAGGAGATATAAATTTTTCACATTCAAATTTCTCAATTGTGGTAGCTCTAGAAAACGAAAATAGAAAAGCAAACATCTCATTTGCACTTTTATGAATGATTGAGCTTATGGGCCAATGAACTAAGTATAAGAATGTTATACAACTTTTTATGAAGTAGCAAATGATTCTTAATGAGGTACTATTTTTAAATATATTTTCATATACATAACTAGCTTTCTTGCTCCTTAAATATACATTTTATGGAGGTACAACATACTTCAAGAAATACCAGAAATCATAAGTGTGCAGCAGGATGAATTTTGAAAATGGAAATATGTACACTCAGGCCATCCACGTCTTGATCAAGAAACAAGTAAGTTGAACTCAGCATTCTCTTTGTTATTGGTGTAAAGTTTACATAACTTAATATTTATCATTTTACATTCCCTTCCCCTTTCTATGAAATTGCATAAGAACAATATTTTTCATTTTGTGTCTATCTTATTTCACTAAGTATAATGTTTTAAAAATCCGTTCATGTTGTAACACATATTAAAATTCCATTCCTTTTGTGGCTAAATAATATTCCATTAATATGTATACTGCAATTATTTGTCCTCAAGGTGTATTATACACCTTGTTATGGACAGTTGGGCTGCTTCTTTCTTTTGGAAATTGTAAATATGCTACCATAAATATTGGTATAGAGATACCTGGTTGAGTTCTTGCTTTCATTTCTTTTGGATATACACTTAAGAGTGAAATTGCTGAATCATACAGTAGTTCTATATTTAACCTTTCGAGAAACAGCCAAAGTATTTTCTATAGTGGCTACACCATTTTACATCCCCAGAAGAAATAGAGCATTTCAGTTTCTCCATATCTCTTCCAATACCTTTTATTTTCATATCTTCTTCTTTTTATAAATAACCATCTTAGTAGGTATAAGAACTGATGAAGTTGAATATCTTTTATTTTTCTGAATATCTTTTCATTATAAATTGCAAAGAGAAAGAGAAGTTTATTGGCCATTTATGTATTTTCTTTGGAGAAGTATCTATTTAAGTTCTCTGCCCATTTTCAACTTGGGTTGTGCCTTTTTTTGTGGTTGAGTTTTAGGAACCATCTTTTTCAAGGTGGTTTGGCATTTTGGGTCCCCTTGCACTTTCATAGGAAATTAAAGATAGATTCTTCATTTCTAAAAAGAATGCTAAAATTTTGATAGGGATTATATAAAACCTGAAACCTCTTTTGCTACCTTCCAGTCAATTTTGCTCTCTCCTACCACCATAGGAGGTAACTACTATCCTGCGTTCTATATCAGTTGTTAGTTTTGGTCATATTTTTATGTCAGAAAGATATAAGCACTATTTCACATCCCCAGGAGAAATGAAGAATTTTAAATTAACTTCTTATTAAATTGTTGATGTTTTTATTAAAAATAAAATGAGAAGTTACTAGAAACAAATATCATTTGCATTAAAAAAAGCTGCAAATTTTGCAGATTTTGATTTTACCTACAAGAATTCAAGAATTCTAATTTTTAATTTTTCCATTTATTTTGAAATGATTTCAAACTTACAGAAGTGACAAGAATAGTATAAATTGTTTTTCTTGAGATATGTCAGAGAAAGTTTCCAACATGATACTCTATTACCTAAAGATATTTGGAATGTAATTCCTATTAAAAAAAAAAAGAGAGAGAGAGATATATTCCTGCACAACCATAATGCAATTGTTTTAGTTAGTTTGCTGCTACAACAAAATGCCAAACTACACGGCTTGTAAACAATAGAGTTCCGGACGCTGGAAAGTCCAAGATCAAGATGATGACAGATCTAGTGTCTGATGTGGACTTGCTTCCTGGTTTGTGTGGTCATCTCCTGGTTGCATCCTCACATGGTAAGGGCACTGAGAGCTAGCTCTTTTGACGCTTCTTCCAGGGTATTAATTCTATTCATGAGGATTCTACCTTCATAAGAGAGTCACCTCCCAGAGGCCCGACCTCATAATACCAACACTTGGGGGGTCAGGACTTCAGCACAGATTTGGGGAGGATACAAACATCCTGTTCATAACACTGGTATTTGCCAGATTTCTTCTTTTTACCTTTGCAATTTATAAGTATTATATGGGGAGATTCTTTGAGAATATATAAATAAGGCATTTCATCAAATCTTTACAATCTTATTTCGGCAACCACTGATTCTTCTCAGCTGATTTAATTGTTATTATAATGCTTGCCACATGGAGATTTTAAATTTTGTCATTTTACTACAGTTACTGGTTGGCATTTTACTGTAAGGAAAAGCTTTCTTTTCTCCCCATAATCAAGTAATTGAAGTAGGGAGCCATGAATTTCTATCTTATTTAATGAGTTACATTTCACTAATATCACTGCTTACTTTGATATTCACATTTTCTTACATTTGGCCAGATTAAACCCTATCATTCTCTGGGAAATTTCTTACCTTCTGAATGACTAAAGATCCAGGCTGATCTACTTTCTCTCCCCTGACCTGGGTTGCACCTGTTACTTTAAAGAGCCCTGGTTTCTTTTAAAAGAGAATGGTATTTGAAGACCATTATTAGGTGTCAAATTATTTAATAGTTTTAATAAGTTACATGCATGCACAATGCATACATTCAGATGTATAGAATATATAAAGGAATATTATATATGTACACATACATACCTGTACATATACATACTTATACATATTCACACACACAAAAATTAGTTATCCACCTGTATCCTCATTTATCCATCTACCTATCAACCTGACACCATAAGTCCACATCAATACAAATTTAACATCAGGGTATTCATTCTAATTTTCTTCCTGTTCATATCTGGAACTCCTTTTTCTTCTAATGAGAAATTTGGCTCTTTGTCTTTAATATACCTAATGACATGTAAATGTTGCCAGCTTTTCATTCCAGTTAGCACTACCCACACATAAATATCCTTTGTACTTAACTCGTGCTCTGACACCAGCTCTGGGCCCCCCTCCAATGCTGACACCCTTGCCACATTGCTGAGGCTCTGACATGTGATGGTGGGCTGAAATGTCCTAGTAATTATAGCTTCTAAACTGCTCTCCAGTTGGATTTTTCAGCAAAAATACAGGATAATATAATTTATCTATGAGAGCGGCCTTAAATAACATTTGCCCAGGCTTTTCATTTTGCTGATGAGGAACTTCTGACAGAATCACAGCATAATTTCACCACAACAGCTGGCCCTATTGGAGTACTCAAAAATGCTTTAGTATTCCGAAAGGAAATCTATATTCAGGAAAGCCTAGCTCCTAGAAGTAAGTAAATGGCAAAGAAAAAATTTATCCCAGTTTTTGGAAAAATTAACTATACTTTTGATACAGGACATTTGGCGCCCCAGCCAGCTCAGTGGAGCTGGCGGCCGCCTCCACCTTGGTGCTGTTGGTGCGGCAGCTGGCTGAGGAACTAGTAGGCTGGATCATAGGCAAGGAGCGGGGGGCCTCTGACCCCCCACCGAAGGCTCCAATAGCCAAAAAGGCCGGACAACTGCCGGGGAGACACCCGGCGCCTTGGTGTCTCCTTCACTTTACACTTAGGACTAAATACACAACCCCCATTTTCTTTGCCTAGGTCAGTTTCATGTGAATTTCCTAGTCCTCAATTCCTTGAATTCCATTCATTAATACTTTCATTCACCTTGTCCCAGCGGAAGGAACTGTGTTCATTCATTGATTCATTCGTTGACCTTGCCTAGGCGAAGGGACTGTGTTCATTCATTTCCTGGCCAAGGAACCCATACACCTATATATACCCTGAGACTTTTAGTCATAGGAAGGCGAACCTGGCAGAAGCCCGGGGTCCCTAGTTGAAGGAGACCACCTCACTGTCGCTGCCGGTGCCAACCCCAGAACCACCCTTGGACCTAGAGAGCCCTCCTCCTGCTGCACTACTCCCCTGTAAGCATTTTACAGTCCCAAGGGTGATATAGAGATTTCCCCTTTCACGGGGACTCCTTATTTCCTTGGCCTGGTCAATTTAATGTGAGTTTCCTAGGTCTGGCCAATTTCACGAATGGACTGTATCCATTCATAATGCTACATTCACCTTGCCCCAGCGGAAGGGACTTTGTTCATTCATTTTACCCCAGTATACGGGGCTGTATCCATTCATTCGTTACCAAGTCCTGGCCTAATGTAACTACAAAGGACCCATGCAGCTATATAAACCCCTAGACAAGGAATCCAGGCAGACAGAGAGACACAGAGATTTCTTCCCACTGGGTTTTCTTCTTTGCCAGGAGCTTTTGTGTTTTTTTTTTCTCAGTAAACTAACTCCTTTCTTACCACTGCTCTGTGGTCTGTGGATTCATTCTTCAAATCATGGAGACCAAGGACCTACTGAAGAAGAAATTCCTGTATCAGCGGCTCAAGCAGGAAGAAAGGCATCAAAAAGGAGTGAATCCCCCTTTCCTTTGCCTTTAGTTCTATTAAGGCCGTCAGGGAATTGGGTAATTCTCAAACACATTAGGGAGAGTAACTATAGCTCTGACAAATTAAAATACTAATTTCATTTGGAAATACTCTCACAGATACCTGCAGAAATAACCACCCTCTCACCCAGTCAAATTGAAATAGAATAACTGAGATGGTCCAGAAATTAGATATGGTCTTTGCACTGATCCATTATCATTACATACTTTTCAGAAGCTGCTGTGGCTGGAGTTTTAAAAGACTTCCTAAAAACTACAATTAATGGGATGGTTTAAGAAAAGAAATTAAACATTCAGAAGTCTTTAGTACTCTACAGTTGTCTATTACTAAAAAACAAAATAATAGTGACAGTTAATATTTCCGGGAGTTCAGTGGATAGACTGAGTAATCTATGAGAGGTTGTCTGTAGTCACAGTTGAACAACTGGGCTGGGTTTGTTTATAAAGAAAAATAAATGAAGGTCCATGACAACCAGTACATTTTACATAAGAGTTTGGGGTACACATTAGAAGTATATTTATACCACACAATTATGCTCTTCAGACCCACAAATCAAAATACCATTTCTATGCTAATTAGTGATAAACCTTTTGCAGTGAGCTACTGCAGGTACTTCCTGCATAGCACCATTTATTAGCCCTTTTGACCTTTTGTCAGATGTTAAACTATAACCTGAAAGGGGGGTGGCATTGATCTTGTTTCCTGGGTAAAGTGTCACATGATTCTCAGTCATATCAGGTATTGGTTAATTTACACCTTTCAATTCTTTTATCATTTATAAAGAAAATCACAGAAAAGGAAGCATTTTATATCACTTTTTTCACTTTCTCTTGTTGAGTAAATAAAAAACAAAAAAAGAAAAACCCTCTTGATCCTAATAAAAAGGATTGATCCTAGAATACCTTCTTTTTGTGTACAAATCTGGGGGACTTGTGTCTGATCTTCTACATTCTTAGTTATTTTATCATTCTAAGTCTTTTATTTTTCTGTTCTGAGTCTCTGAATCACGAAAGGCTTGTGGTTGCCATTTCAAAAATCACTATCACAGCTTCATTTTTATATTATTTGCCTGTATAAGTATCCCCCTACCCCCATCTTGTCTGTGTAGTGTTTCTTTTAACTGTATGCCTGATAGAGGTAAGAGGACTTCTAAGGACTCCCAGACCTACAGCAGAAGATACTCATGTATGAGCTTAGATTTTGCCTTACTCTTTTCTGTTGTCTTGGCCAAATCAGCTGTAGTTTTTTTGGCCGGGGCTGGGTTTGAACCCACCACCTCCAGTATATGGGGCCAGCACCCGACTCCTTGAGCCACAGGTGCCGCCATCAATTTTCTTATTTTTAAAACATAAGTAACAATCTTTACAGAGTAAAAAAATCCAAACTGACTCTCATATCCTTTTTAATCATAGCCTAGACTTCCAGTTGTCAATATATTTCCAAATCATTTTAACAAATACACTTACCTGTAACACATGTTTAGATAATAGAAACAATAGTCTGAAAAAGTTCCCAGGATAAAAATCTTTATAACTTAATTTATCAGAGAATAGAATCAGAATATGTAGTAGTACTTGATATTACTAATTTTGCCCAGGTCTCTTTTTGCTGCTATATCAACAGAATAATTTGACCTTCCCTTTGAATGTTTTCTGTTTTTTTTTTTTTTTTTGGTCATGTATTTTTAGGTTTTTTAATTGACAAGAAAAAAAATTAGCACCATTCTTTTTTTTCCATAGTCTTCATTTGGTTTACATTTCCCTTCCTATCATCTACCTCCTAGGCAATGAAACAAACAAAGGAAAACCTTTTATTGTCAAAAGGTTAAAATAAGAAATTAAGATAAAGATTGAGGAATAATTGAGGATTTTTTTTTAGAGGCTTATGTAACTAAGAAGAATAGCTCTTATTTTATTTCCTCCATTTACACACTGGCCACTTGCCTCTCTAGGAACGCTGTGGGAAGCTGGCCACAGAGCTCTCCCTGGTGAGGGCATGAGAACCTGCAACTAACCTTTGACCTTGAGCATCTCTCTATTACATGTGTCCTTATCTTTCTGTTCTCTTTCATTTTCATTTTAAAATGAAAATATGTATCTTATTGGGATAAATTATTTTACATATTCAAAGTAAACAAAACTGCTTATTATGGTAAAACATTCCTCAGAAGGTTCTTCCAGGGAAATCTCAAACCAGACAAAACCTTTATATAGTTTTGCAGATCATGGTGTCAATATGTCTGCAAGTGTTTTATTTTTCAGAGTTCCTAAGATTTTGCTTGAAAATTATTTGCTTTCACTCAAGAAATCCTTGTTATAATTTGTAAAAAATAAAAAATAACTAAAGAAATAATACCAGTTAAATCTGTTAAATAAAATACTAATCTGAACTAAACTGTCAGCCAAATGTCTACAGTGGATTTAGTGTGGAAAGCATGGTAGTAGGGCCTCGGGCACGTGGCCAGGGCATCTGGAATCATCAGAAAAGGCTTCTGCTATCTACGCACAAAGTACAGCAATATTTCTTAATATCCTGGGGTACGCTTTCTTTGACCCTTGTATATCGATAGAAAACTTAGCTCTTTCAAACAAAAGTTGGTAAAAAGAAGTCAAGAATATAGCAAGACAATGGTTACCACCCTTGTACCATAGAATATTGGCTCACATATTTCAGGATTTGGGGTTGAATGAAAAATTTTTTTCAGCATAAGAATAATACAATTTATAAAGCTACAAGACCAGTTAAAAATTTCACATCAGTAACTTCAAAAATCAATTGTGATGAATTTATAATTTCATCACACAATACATACCTCACCCCAAACAACATTTCTACTTCATATCCAATTTAGATCTTCCTCATAACTCCAGCTAATAAAGAAGGGTTTCTTCTAGGAACTGCTGTGTAATTACATCACAAAATGAATACACTGTCCATCGTCAAATCACATTTTACAGACATCTGAGGCTAGCCAGTAACCCTCTGATTATGCCTATGTATTCTAGTTGCAACCAAAAGCTTCTATATCACCCTGGCTGTCATAGGCTGTCATGGGTTATGTTACTATAGCTAAATGGCGCTAATTCTAAAAAATGATTGCTATACGAAAGCACCTCCTGTGTGTCAGGCTCTGTGCTATGTACTTAATCAACATTTTTAATTAACCTTAAAAAGTTAAGATTTTTTTCTTGCATAAATACATGTAAAAAAATTAAAACTTGGGAAGGTAAAATAATTTGCCAAAAATATGGTAATTAAATGGCAACACTGGAATTGAAATGAAAATCTCATCCCCCAAATCTAAGGTATTTATGCCTCAATTTAGGCATACAGAGGTGAGGAACAGAAATAATCACTGAGTGAAATATGTGGAAATGGTCTTATTTCATCTTCCTCAAATTATGCCATTCATTTTTGGTAAATCATTAGATGGCAGTCTTTTTTTTCATTATTATCAAGTCCTATAATATTATCACCAAGTTTGTGATTTGGGTGCTGAGTTTGAAACTATAGGCTGGAGAACATGTTTGTGGGAAAAGATAGTTCATTCAGTTTAAATGCTAAGTTAATGTTAAATGTTTGAACGCTACGTATAGTAAACTTATGATACTTCTAGGATATCCAGCTTACCTTTCTTATCCAGGGCAAAAAAACTGCAAGCAAGCAAGCAAGAGCCATGTGCACTGAATGGACCATGGCTTTTGACTCTGCTCTCTATGAAAATACAAATTCTATGTTAGCTTATTAAAATGTTTTTTGAGAATCAGAGCAAATCGCTGTAAAGGGATAGCCTTAATTGTTTTTTAAAGCTGCCAGCTGGAATGTAAACTGGAAAGTCTGCAGGAAGACAATCATGACTGTTAAGCTTTTAGTTGTTTATGATCTAAAAAAATTGCTGGATTAGTCATTCTTAAAAGATTATTAGTCTAACCATATGTTCTAGTGGTGTGAAGGTACGTTTCCTATTTCTTGTGATTTATAGCACAGTATCTACACAATTCTATAAATTTTCATTAAACATTGAAGCACTTCTGCAAGCAATCGTGCAATGAAAAAAAAGGACTAAAAGATAGTTGATCCCACATCACATTAGGTAGCTTTTATCTATATGGTCAATAATTCCTTTTCTTTATGTAATTATTTTATTCACTTGTATCGATATTGTTGCAGAATAGGCTGATGTTTTCCCTATTATGTTTGGCATTATACAGAACAAGCAATTATCCAGAATATAGAGAATGATTCAATCAAGAAAAAACAAAAAGAAAACACAATGCAAAGCAAATGTGTAAAGTTATCATGTGGCTGTAAATTAAATTATCAAAATTTTAAATCATAAATATCTGGGCATTTATATTTGATTGCTTTTGAAATTTACTTTGAAAAATATATATATAAGTATATATTTTAGGGGATTTTTCTTATTAGTAACAAAAATGTGAATTAGAGTTGTATTTTTCTGAATTACCAGTAGGTAAAGAACAAAATCTACACAGTTCCATAAATTTTCATTAAACCTAGAAAAAAGGATTTTGAAGGGTGCATGAGGCAATGGCTTCCCAAGGGGAGTACTTGGAAGGTGATTGTATATCCAGGAATGAGGTATGTAACACTTTTTCTGGAAAGCATTTGCAAAGTTAATTGTGTGCCTTCATACACGCTTTAATACTTTCAGAATTTTTAAACTGGTGTTCATACACAGAGTCCCAAGAGGAGTACTTCAAAGGTGACCACAGTGATAATCAGTAATGAGGTATGGAGCACTTTCTAGGATGAATTTGGAACTTAAGTGTCCAACCTTAGGCATAGATTGTATCTTTGTAACCTATTTTTTTTATTAAATCATAATTGTGTACATTCATGTAATCATGGGGCACAATGTGCTGGCTTCATATACAATTTGAAATATTTTCATTGAACTATTTAACATAGCCTTCATGGCCTTTTAATCACTATATGACAACATTTATATTCTACATTTAATAATTTTCACTTGTACCCTTGTAAGATGCACCGTAAGTGTTAACCCACCAATCACCCTCCCTCCACCCATCCTCCCCCCTCCCCTCTCCTCCCTTGCCCCTTTCCCCATTTCTTGTGCTATATCTGGGTTTTAGCCTTCATATGAAAGCTCTAGATTAGCTTCATAGCAGGGCTGAGTACATTGGATACTTTTTCTTCCATTCTTGAGATACTTTGCTAAGAAGAATATGTTCCAGCTCCATCCATGTAAACAGGAAAGAGGTAAAGTCTCCATCTTTCTTTAAGGCTGCATAATATTCCATGGTATACATGTACCACAATTTATTAATCCATTTGTGGGTCAGTGGGCACTTGGGTTTCTTCCATGACTTAGCAATTATGAATTGGGCTACAATAAACACTCTGGTACAGATGTCTTTGTTATAATGTGATTTTTGGTCTTTTGGGTATATACATAGTAAAGGAATTATAGGATTGAATGGCAGGTCTATTTTTAAATCTCTAAGTATTCTCCAATCATCCTTTCAAAAGGATGTATTTGTTCCCACCAGTAACGTAGAAGTGTTCCCTTTTCTCCACATCCACGCTAGCATCTCTGTTTTTGGGATTTTGTTATGTGGGCTAATCTTATTGGAGTTAGGTGATATCTCAAAGTAGTTTTGATTTGCATTTCTCTGATGATTAAGGATAGTGAGCATTTTTTCATGTGTCTGTAGGCCGTGCACCTGTCTTCTTTAGAGAAGTTTCTCTTTAAGTCCTTTGCCCACCCTGAGATGGGATCACTTGTTCTTTTCTTGCTAATATGTTTGAGTTCTCTGTGGATTCTGGTTATTAAACCTTTGTCAGAGGCAAATATTTTCTCCCATTCTGAGGGCTGCAAATATTTTCTCCCAGTCTGCTGAGGGCTGTCTGCTTGGTATACTTACTATGTTCTTGGCTGTGCAGAAGCTTTTTAGTTTGATCAGGTCCCAGTGGTATATTTTTGACACTGCTTTAATTGCCTGGGGAGTCCTCATAAAATATTCACCCAAGCCAATTCCTTTAAGAGTTTTCCCTGCACTTTCTTCTAGTATGTTTATAGTTTCATGCCTTAAGTTTAAATCTTTAATTCAATGAGAATCTATTTTAATTAATGGTGAAAGATGTAGGTCCAGTTTCAGTATTCTCCAGGTCACCAGCCAGTTCACCCAACACCATTTGTTAAATAGGGAGTCTTTTCCCCACTGAATGTTTTTAATTTGCTTGTTGAAGATCAAATAATGGTAAGTAGCTGGGTTCATCTCTTGGTTCTCTATTCTGTTCCACACATTTATCTCTCTGTTTTTGTGCCAGTACCATGCTTTTTGATTACTATTGATTTATAGTACAGTCTCAGGTCTAGTAGTGTGATTCCTCCTGCTTTGTTTTTATTTCTGAGTAATGTCTTGGCTATTTGAGTTTTTTTCTGATTCCAAATAAAATGAATTATTATTTTTTTGAGATCTTTAAAATATGACAATGGAGTCTTAATAGGGATTGCATTAAAATTGTATATTGCTTTGGGTAGTATGGGCATTTTAACAATGTTAATTCTTCCCAGCCATGAGCATGGTATATTTTTCCTTTTCTTTTCTTAGAGTTTAGTAGTTCTTTTATAGAGATATTTCACTTCCTTTCTTAGGTCAACTCCCAAATATTTCATCTTCTTTGGCACTACAATAAAAGGAATAGAGACTGTTTTTCAGCTTGGCTATTGTTGGTATATATAGAGGCTACAGATTTATGAGTGTTGATTTTGTAGCCTGAGACACTGCTGTAGTCCTTGATCACTTCTAAAAGTTTTGTAGTAGAATCCCTGGTGTTTTCCAGATATACGATCATATCATCTGTGAAGAGTTGATCTCTTCTGACCCTATGTGGATGCCCTTGATTGCCTTTCTTCCCTAATTGCAATGGATATAACTTCCATTACAATGTTAAAGAGTAGTGGAGATGATGAGCAACCTTGGCTGGTTCCTGATCTAAGTGGAAATGATTTCAATTTACTCCATTCAATATGATATTGGGTGTGGGTTTGCTGTACATGTCCTCTATCAGTTTAAGAAATGTCCCTTCTATACCAATTTTCTTAAGTGTTCTGGTCATGTAGGGATGCTGGATATTATCAAAAGCTTTTTCTGCATTGAGAGAATCATATGGTCTTTAATTTTAATTTGCTTATGTGCTGAATTACATTTATAGATTTATGTATATTGAACTAACCAAGGTTGCTCCAATATTCTTCCCCTTGTAGGTTATGGTTTTCTTACATTTGGCTGCTTTCAGAATTTTCTCCTTCATATTAACTTTTGCAAAGTTAATTATGATGTGCCTTGGGGGATGTCTTATTCAGGTTGAGCTGTGCTGGGGTTCTGAAACTGTCTGCTACCTGAATTTCAGAATCTCTTGGCATATCTGGAAAGTTCTCTTTCATAATCTTATGAAGAAGAATCTCTGTGCCATGTGAAGCTACTTCCTCACTTTCAGGCATCCCTATAAGGCAAATATCTGTTTTCTTCAAATTATCCTGGAGCTCTCTGAGAGAATGATCCATTTTTGCCTTCCATTTCTCTTCCTGTTTGTATGTTTAGGAGCGTTCGAAAGCTTTGTGTTTGATGTCAGAAATCCTTTCTTCTGCTTGCTCCATTCTGTTACTGAGGGATTCTACTGTATTTCTCCAATCTTTGAAGGCTGCAAGTTCTTGTCTCAATGTGTCAAAATCTTTGGTCATTTTGTCTTTGAATTCCTTGACTTCTTGAGACAATTTTTGAAATGCTTCCTGAATTTCTAAATCCAACTTTTTCTCTATTTTATTGATCTTATTTGTAATCCAAATTCTGAATTTGGTTTGTGACATCTCAGCCATCTGTTTATGCATAGGATCTTCAGTTGTGTTCGCCAAATTGTTCCTTGGGGGGGGTTGATCTACTCTGGTTGCTCATGTTACCAGAGTTTTTCTGCTGATTCCACCCCATGATTATTTTGCACTGTGTGGCTAGATGAGCAGATAAGGACAAATTGGTTTGGGGGTTCTAGGAGTAGTGATTGGCCAATCCTTTGCCTAAAAGCTGGGACTGACATCTGTACCTTTTCCCCTGTAGCTTTGCCAAGGACCCATACAGTGCTATGGCCTGAGAAACTGGGGATCTTCTTGGTGTGGTGGGGTTAAGTGGCTCTGTCTTATTTTTAGCTGGTTTCTGTCTTACCCTAGAGAATCAGTTACTTTGGGTTGACGTCTTAGCTGTGGAGAAATACCAGCAGTTATGTCACTAGCAACAATTGGAAAAGGAAAATCAAACCTTCCCACTACCACACACCCAGGGTACCACTTTGGATAGTCCTCGGGTGACTGGCCCAGATGAAGAGGTCCCAATCAATTGTCCCAGTTAGCACTGGCCTCAGGTGGAAGAGTTCAATAGGTCTCCAGCAACTAGATAGCAGGGGTCTGCTGGCAGCTCTAGTGTAACTCACTCTGATGCTCCGTGAGATCAGAAGGACCTGCCCAGCAAATAAATTAGTCTGGGAAGGTTGATGCCTCATTTCCCTACCTTGTACTTCTTTCACACTCAGTCACTGTTAACCTTGTGGGGCTGTGATCCAGTTCCATCCAATGAGCAGATGCTCCCAGGGTTTGTGCCTGCCTAAGTGAGATCTGTGTCTCCTCAGCCAGGCCACCATTCTTTGCCATTCTCTGCTACTATCCGGCAAGGGGAGGTGAGGCCTGACAACCTCGGGTGCTTAATGGAGGCTGGGGCGATTCACTCAGTTGCAGCCCTGCCCCTGATTGATGTTGCTGACAGAACAGAACAACTGCGCCGAATTCATTTCTGTCTCGGCTATTTTCCCCTGTGGATCGGACGTTGGACTGCAAATCAGCCTTGGCTGTGCCACTGCCTAGTCTCAGTTGCCGTTTGTACTAGGGCTGACTCATTCATAAGTTGCACTTAGCTGTCAAGTCCAGCCTCTTGCCACTTGTCCTTTGTCTCAGCTTTGGTCCCCTGAGGGCTGGGTGCATCTGAAGCTCAATAAAGCAGCCCTCTGGGTCAGTCCTGGCCCATTCTCTATCTACACCCCTTGAGAAAATGTGCCCAAGTATCTGAACTCCATGGGATCCAGGCTTCCAGACCTCCGGGTGATAGTAGAGGGGAGTTCTGGGAGTTCAAAATTGCAGGTAGAGAATATATACAGTTGTATGCCTGGCAGGACAGTGCCATGGCATCCTAGTAGGGGAAAGAGATCCGTTTTTTAGGTTTCTCCTGTGGGGTAAAATGGGAGTATATTTGAACTCTGCTTGCTTGTTTGTATGAAGGTATGGAGTATACTGTGAACCATTCTCATGTAGGAGGGGACTCTCATCCACTTGGCGATAGATTCTGTACCTTTTGTTTGTATCCTTGGGGTCACAGCTTGCCTCAGCAGGGTTGATGTTCAACCTTCTCTTTTGGCTTGGATCTGAATCATCGGCTTTTTCGCTAAATTTCTGTCTTTTAACTCTCCTTCTGGACCGGAGCCTCTGTGGAAAGCTGGCTACAGACCATCATCTTCGCAAGTGCATATTTTTCACATACCTGGGCAAAATGGATGTTTGAGTAAGCAGTTAAATATTGGCTTTTTTTTTTTGCAGTTTTTGGCCAGGGCTGGGTTTGAACTTACCCACTCTGGAATATGGGGCCAGTGCTCTATGCCTTGAACCACAGGCGCCATCCTAAATAATGGCTTTTATATTTAGCATTTCACATCTTTAGAATTCTAGGCATTCTTGGCATAAGGAATTGTAGGTTGCCAAACTTGTGTTTTTAGCAACCTACAGTAATCCTATCGCAAAGAACAACGAACCTCATGTATTAATCTAATGTACAGAACAACTTATCTAACATTGGGCACTTTATGCTAAAACTAGGAATTGCAAGCAGATTTTATTTACGTGTTTCAGTTAAGTCTGAATTGGTAGCCAGGTTTTTGTTTGGACATCACCAGTATTTCAAGATATGGGAAGTTAAAATAAGTATGCTAAAAAGTGTGTATTTTATTTCTTTTAAATAGCAGAAATTTGGTCTTGGCAGGTTCTGCTGAGAGAACACCTACTCAGAAACAATTCTTATGCTTTCCTTGAGTTGGGGTTTGGGTAAAAAAATGATTTTGTAGATCTCTAACTTTAGTGCCTTTTCTACCACCAAAAGTCTCCTTGTTGGTTTGAGGCCATTCTTCATCTTTTTCCCCTTACAAAGTGAGTAATGAAGCAGAGAAAGAAAACACTGATGTTACCAGAAAAAGAAAAAAATCTCTATGAAATAATTGAAAAAGGTTTATTCTGAGCCAACGTGAGTGACTGAGGCTCAGGGAAGAGATTATGTTAGGAGGTCCTGAGAAAGTACACCGCAAGGCAGCTGAGTTACAGTCTGATTTTATATATTTTAGGAAGAAAAGAATTTCAGATAAAATGATAAATAAATACATGGAAAATATACATTGGTTTGGCCTTAAAAAATAGCATATCTTGAAGGAGGGGCTTCTAGGTTGGTGGATTCAGAAATTCTTTGTTTTATAATTGGTTAAAGGAATAAGGCTTTTTCCAAAAGCTTCCAGTCAGTGGGAAGAAGTGCTTTAAGTTGAGATAGGGAAATTTGCTAATCTTAGAGCTAACTACTAACTACAGTTTACCAAAGCCAGGTGTTCAGAAAATTGATGGCCTGCAGGCATTACTTAACCTTTGCCTCGCATAGCCTTAAGTTTTGTTTGTAATTTAGTGTATATTGCCACAAAGAGTCTGGTTTGTCAGTCTCTTCTGTTTCAATAGAAAAAACAAAGCTATTTCTAAGGTATATTAGACACAAAATGTGCTTTATGAACACATGTAATTTTTCTATAATACTCATTCACTGGCTGGATCTCTGTTTTGACATTAATACTGATGAGTTGTGGTTTCTAAAATTCCAAAAGGGTGGGGGCACATGGAAGTGAGTGGGACTTCCCTTCTTATCATGGCAGGGAACTCAATTTTAAGGTTTTTCTGGATCTCTTTGGAGAATGGGGGGGGTCCATTCATTCATTGTGGGGCTTAGAATTTTGCTCTTAGTTTATACTGGGAATGACCGTGAAAGCAGCTAATGGACATAACTACCACTGGCCACGGCATCGGTGTAGTCAGAGTCCACACTGCAAAACATTGGGAGATTGTTAAAAGTACCAAATTAGTGGAAGCACATAGTCCAGGGCATCCTCAAGCACAGCAGCTGTGCAAGGATGACCAGCTCCTGAATGGTGCAAGACACTGGGTGAGGACGGCTGCACCAGGCAAACATCATGGCCACAGACCCCAGCCACAAAGGGGCTGACTGTGAGGTCAGACAATGCCTTTGAGGCCCTGCACATTGAGTTCTTCTCCAGTCCTTCAGAGCTGCCTGATATAATGAAGCCCCAGGATTCAGAAAGCAGTGCCAATGAATGAAAAATTTAGATATCTGAAAAAAAGTACTAAATTACTAGTCTAGGGGGACATGGACCATGATATGTAACATATTCAATTACCTCTCATTATAAGAACCTATTCTTTTTTTTTAATAATTTTATTGAATCATAATTATGTACTTTGGTGCAATCACAGGGCACGATTCATATACATTCAGAAATATTTTGATCGTACTGTTACAGATATCCTTCATGGCATTTCCTTGATCACTATATAAAGACATTAATACTCTACCTTTAATAAGTTTCGCCAGTACCCTGCCAAGGTTTACCGTAGGTGTGT